>LS878962.1:1232727-1249784 GCA_900490955.1 Micoletzkya japonica | reverse complement strand
CGATGCTACGACCATGAACATAGAAAAGACTTTCAACTAAAAAAAGCTTTCCCTTTTCTACATAACGTCTATTATTGAATTTCATTTCAAACTAATAATATTATCATACTTTCTATTTTTTTCTATGCTGTTTTATTTTGTGGAGTCATCCTTGTTATAACAGTCATTCTCTTTCAAACTATAAAGTAACAGCGTCACCATGTTAGAATTTTGCTAATCTCAACCGAAGCATTGAAAAATGCAGCAAGGGAGTAAATAAAGAATTAAGACAAGTCGTCATCTGCACAGGAGTTTCTAACAGAATGGAGCAGAGACATTCTGTAGACAGCAAACTCCCTCATGGGAAAAAACATACCGTGCGTGCCGACGCAGATTCGACGATTGAAGAAAGGGAGACCAGCTGAAAGATTGAAAGTATCCTTTCAAAGAAATTCTAAAAATAATAATTCTACGATAATTTCCATTCTTTCATTGTTTTGAAAATCAGTGGCATTCCAATGGTTTGATAATTTGCACATTCTATCAGATCCTACTTATGCTACCTGGTAGGGAGGTGCATTCGGTTCTCCATTGGGCCCTTCGAAGGGAAGCAAGCGTTCATGGGCTCTCCTGCCTCCTCTTGTCACTTTTCCATCATTCTCTCCCGATTGCTTTATTAAATTCTGCGAGCGATTTGTTAACGATGATACGACCATGGACAATATCTGTTTTATGGACCAACCATTGGAGAGAGAAGAACAAGCCACCACTACGTAGAAGAACACGAGACGGAATGAAAAAAGAATGAAAGAGACACGCTAATAATAATTTGTGTTATGCCGATGATTTCGAATAACCCAAGATCAGATATTTAGCTCTCAATGTTCTGAGACTCGTACGACGATCGGATAGGATGGATTTATCGCACTGACAATGAGCTGAGCGAAAATCGGCTAGATAATAATTCCTTGCCACATAGAATTACTGTGAAAGTTTCTATGAAATCATTATTCTGCTCAAAAATGTCAAAGGGGCCGTCTAGCTTTCCATCAAACTTCGGCGGTGGAGAAGTTCGTTTCGCGCCTCGTGTTCTGGCTCAGCATCTACTGACGCGTTGCTGTCTTCTGCACCTGGAAGGTCTCGTTCATCCTCTTGATATTGTACATGCCTCCAGATCTCACGGAACTTATCCGTCTCCCCTCTTAGGATACTGTGTCAGAGAGATGAGGTTACAGACTACTCACAGCTATCTAGAGTTCGGCAGATGACCCAAGACGAAATGATGCAAAATGCTTACACTCCTGCGTCTCTTCCCTCTGTTCACACCGGAGGCATTGCACCGTATGCGCAGTGTTGACCTGGCGCAATTTGTAAAGGGTCAACACTGGCTCTATGGGTGGGCTAACGATGACCCACCATACAGTCGTATATACTACAACCTTCACTCAACTGCCCCCATATCATTTAAATTGTGTAAGGGACTTGACCATTGTTTCCCTTATAGTTTCCATCGTGTTACTCTTCCTTCTCCTATTGTCCTTCTAATACTGCCCAAGTCGGCTTTTCCCGCCGTTTCTCCTTCTCCCCTCGCGATTCTCTCGTTTCCCCTTACTATCTCCTCTACCTCCAACCCTCAACGAGCATAGCTATCTCTAGCAGTCTCAGTTTCTCTCACCGAGGACAACCCCGCACCTCACAGATTACGCGGATCTGGCATGTAGATATCTAAGTTTGAGATAAGTGCTCATCAGCTGAAATCTGAAGCATGTTTGCAACTATCTAGGGGCGCTTTTGCCGTGAATCTTTCTTATGGCACATGCACTTGTTTCCTGTTTTGCGATTTTGGTTCATTTTCCCATATTTATTCGATATTCCTTTTAGAATGGGCATCGACGATACCGAAATGGGCTTCGTGTACTTCCTCGTTTCCGTAGTCGCGACTATCTGTGTATCGGAGTCCGATTGCAAGAGGGGAATGGACGAGAAGAAGCTCATTCGCTACTATAGGTATTTATACATGATTCTCGAAATATTCCATAAAACCGAGCACGTTACATTCATAACGTGATATATTGACGCGATATTGAAGCTGCCACAAGGCTAGAGCATCGGGTATTTAGGTGTGAAGCTTGAAATATTATGCTAGATCTGTCAGCTTGTCAATGAGCTTGCTGACGGCATTGTTTCGCCCATAATAGCTACATTCAGCTCGATGCGCGGAGCTCCGCCCCCCTTCGAAAGGTTCAACTACCGCTCAACCGTCGAGGTGTGCCAAGCGTGAGTTTTGTCTACTTTCACTAAATTGGTTGTGACCTGACCCACTGCTTTTTTGCTTCAATGTAAGGAAAGTCTGTAGAACAGCGTATCCTGCAAAATCGAGTTATACGTTCCGATTTTGGCCAGTATGGAAGATTTGATGACGTAGCTTCTTAGCCACCCTGACAAGTTCGATGTGCGAGACGGTCGAGTCCTCCCAATCAAGAACGAAGAGAGTGCGCATGTGCTGGAGGAAATTGGAAATACGAGGTTCGTTTGCTGAATGGAAGACCTGTCGAAACTCCGCACCCCTTTATTAGAGATGTGCAGACTGGCCAGTGCAATGATTACGTTTCATGCATCATTCGTAACCGCGACGCGTCTCGTCGCCAAAAGTAGTGAAACGTTTTGGCCCAACCAACCGACCAGTCTGCACAACTCTACTCTTTATAGCGATTATTCAGGAATCGAGGAGAAGTCATTCGTGCGGGTTCGAGATCTTGGAACAAAAACACCAAGTAAGCTTTGCTGTTTATGAGCTGGTGCTGAACCTTTACGAACTTTGTTATTTCTGCTATGTAAGCATATTATAGATATGAACTTTGTTTCAGCGGCAATCGCATGAATTTCCGCAACCAAGAAAGGCCCAGAAACGATTTCCGCCACGTCTGCACTCGTAAGCTTTTTTTCGTTTATAAGAGTAGGCGCGAAATTAAATTAATGCATCGTGTTAGACAAAATTTAAATCTCTTCATATTGCACTCTACTTTTTTCAACGTGATTCAATTTTTAGTATGGATGAACTTCGCTCGCAATCAACCACATTCTCTTTTTTATTTACGATTTCAGCACAGCCAAAAATGATGCCCAAACTGAAAAGAGAGGAGGGCGAAGAGCGAGAGAATAAGAAAGAAGTTAAGGAAGCCGAGTGTGGAGTGAGTCAGGTATTGTGCCGTTATATAGCTTCTCATATTCCCCTCTCATGTCGAACCTACTTTTCAGATAAAGAGTCCCTTCATAGATCTCTCAAATGCACCGGACGAAGGAGTAAAGGCGAAGGCGAAGTAAGCTCATTTTTTTGCCAACTTGTTCATAATTCAAATTTAGGAGGGCCACTCAGCAATACTTCGTCCCAAAGCCTATGAGGGGGAAGGAGAATTTGACGAAGTAAGCTCGTTATATTTATCACAAACTTGTTCATAATCCACAATTTTGGCGGTTCACCCAACAATATTTCGTCCCACGGCCTATGAGAGGGAAGGAGAACCTGATTGAGGATAAGTAGAAAAGGTTTTGTGGAATGAGAATTCTTCTAGAAGGGAAGGAGAAACGAGGGACAAAAGTTTTTATTGTTTTATAGCTTGGACTTTTATTATTCAATAATTACAGAATTATTTCTTCTCTCCTTTTCAGTTAAATAGTTCTTTTTCCTCTCTGTCACACTCTTAATCTCTCCTTTCTCCCTTACAATTAGTTCATTGACTTCCTTTCCATTAGTTAGACCGTGTTTGTAATGTGGCAGGTAGTGTGATAGCACGTTGTTCAATTTCCTCCGATAATCTCAAAGCAAATAAAAACATTTCAATGTGTACATTGTTTCAACTGGGCGGGTTTTGGAAGAAGACTTAATCTCTAGAACTCAATTTATTGGAAAAACTGAACTTTCGTCTTACTTGAAGAGAATGACTAGGAAAGATAAAGACCTACTAAAGACAAATCGTTATCAAGAATTTGAGCAATCGCTGTACCATAATCTTAAAGAGGGGAAAAGAAAAAGAAAAATGAGAAAGTTTGCTGCGTTCGGAAGAGTATAAAAATTTCGAAAACTAAGAACTTGATTGTCAGTGTTAAGGAAAAAAAATTCGGAACGCTTCACGAATTTGCGTGTCATCCTTGCGCAGGGGCCATGCTAATCTTCTCTGTATTGTTCCAATTTTAGTATATGTTCATTTGGAATGAACGGCGATGAAATTTTCACTGTCTCTTATATAGGCGCCAAGAATACTGCGGCCTAAGCCAGCCGGGTTTACCAGGAAAGTGGGGCCTAGACCCCCCGCTCTTGCTAGTTTGGGTCGTCTAGCCTCTGACAATGAGATTCAGCCAATGTCCGCTTCTCAGTGTTTTGTATCACTCCTGAGTTAAAGTCCATTTTGCTAATTCGCCAGTACAAAGCTACATTTATTTGTTATTCCTTTTCCTATCTAGCTCTCATTGTCAGTTTTCGGCGCTTGTGAAACAGATTCTCGGGAGCCTAATTCCATTGATACTGCAATATTGCAAAGGGAGTCATAGTTTCATTAAATGCTTTGCTTTTCAAAACTCTATTTAATGAAGCGCAATGGAAATTCGTCTCACAGCACACTCGCAAATCCTCTAGACTCGAAAATCCTCATACGGTAGTTTTTAGAGCCGGGGCCGGAGTTCAGCTCATTCAAGTGCTAGTCTCCTACCGTATCCTCATCTCTTTAGGTACACGACCTTCCTGTTCCATTGTCATTGCTATCGCGATTCTCGCCACTCGCCTTGTATACAGAGGTCTCGGACGGTCGGTGGCCTGTTCTGTCCGTCCGGCTTTTGCCCATCCTGCTCTCCGGTTTCGACCGCATCCCGCAATTAGGTATGAACCGGACCATTTAAATTTTTTAGACTTAGTTTTTTGAAAGTTGATCGTGAAAGTTTGATTTCTGTCTTGCGGCGTGCAAGCCTTATGCGAGCGACTAATCATGCGAGTCTCAAGTGCAAAAAGATGCCCTTTACAGCTGCGCTACCCGGATTACGGCGTTTATGGCTTTGCAAAATCGCCGACTATGGACCTGGTTTCCCATTGAACGCGCCGCTCCCTGCTAATCCGGCTTACTCGTCAATTTTGAATTACCCGCTCGTCATTTTGCAAGCTTGCGCGTTGAGCGTAGGGACTGATAGTCATAATTTTCGCTTTCAGTGTGCTTACGCGTACCATACGTGCAAATCGCTTACCATATCTGTAGCTTTCCTTGAGATCATACATTTACAAGCTTACGATTTGAAAAAAATTGAACAAATACCAACTTATACGACGAAAATAATTGAACCTACTACTCTACCGGGGTCCGTGTGCATACCATTTATCTCCATTTATCGCATTATTATCATTTACTCAATTTATCACACATACTCCGTTTAGAAGCACTCGTTTCATAACCGGTCGGGCCATTCCTCCGATGGAACCATCGCATGCGGATACCGTAGTCGACGAGGGGATGAGTAGTGCCATCGAGGGATTCCCTCTCGAAGACCTCATGCCCAAGAAGGAAACCCAGCAGGTGACCATCAAGTTCATCATTAGCTCGTTAGGCGATTCCTTCATTTTGATAGTATTTAGCCCTACAGTGTTGCACGTAAGCTGTAATCGTCTACTATCCAAGGGCTGGCGAGAGAGTATTCCATTTAGGGTTGGGAATATGAACAGAAATGTGATTATGAACGTCCGCCTGCTCTTCGCGAAACAGACCGCATGAAATGAGAACTATCCAGATGATTGAGGAATATGATTTATCTTGAATGTGAACGTTCGCGAAAGAGAACGAACTTTCACTTTCTGTTCATTTGGTCTCGCCGAATGGTCGGCCCTCCTGCGACTCTGCGGAGGAGAGTTGTAAGCAACGCTTTTTTCTCTTTTTTTTCAAGTACTTTACTGTACGATACCGCTTTGAAACGAAGACGACGACAAGAATATCATCGGAAAGTGAAGTCAAAACGGATACTAGTGTACTTACATATAGCTAAGGATTAGGGTTGGGCAACCCTATAGTGCATCATATAGTGCATCATTTACATCACCGCACACCCCGAGAGCATTGACGAGTGAGGAGACGAGAGGCGAAAGAGCAGGTAAATGGTACACTTTATGAACTGGTTGCCCAATCCTATTTTTACACCGCGCAAGCGAACGTTCGCCAGGAAATTGAATGCGGACTAATCTGATCTGACGTTCACATTTCTAGTTCATATTTCCAACCCTAATTCCATTCCGGTCTTTTTGACCAATATGTTTCGCTGCTTTTGGTGACGAGACGCGTCGCGGTTATGAATGATGTAAGAAATATATACATCAAAAAGACCCGAATGGAATGCTCTAGTTCCCAAACCGGTTCATTTTCCTGGGTTAGGTTTCACAACAACTTGAAGAATGGGAGGTGTTATGACCACTATCAAGAAACATAACATAACTATGAAAAATGGCAAAAGTAGAACCGGTTTGACAACCCTGATCCAAGACACCACGAGACATAGCTGCTACGAGAACTTTCCGAAGCTCTAGGTATATTTTATCATAGATGTCACCCTGCAGGAGTCATTCCTGGCCCGGTTTCCCGAGTACGACGGTCGGGGCGTGCTCATGGCGATTATCGATACGGGTGTCGATCCGGCCCTGCCCGGATTGCAGGTATTATTATATTACTATTGGTTACTGACGAAAAGGAAAGCGAAAACAACTGACGGAACAGCTTGCTGCATTATATTAATGAAGCCGTCGTGTGGGGGGTTTCTTATAGTGTCATGCGTAATACATATGATGGCTACCAAGTAAACGCAAGATGAAGGGCTTACTATCCGACGGTCGGTCTCGAGCCCATACGTGGGCACGGACCGGAAGTATGGGTGGTAGGCCCATATTTCTTTGGAATTTTACTTTGGTAGGCCTATATTTCATACAAAATTTCAATTGGTACGCTTGATTTCGTACACTGGTAGGCCCGTTTTTCGAAATATTGCGGAGAAGGCTGCCCATGCGTGCTCGAGCCCATATACGTGCTCAGGTGACCTCAACGGGCGCGCGAAAGCTGGTTGACGTGATCGACTGCTCGGGTGCGGGATACGTCGATACGAGTACGGTGAGGACCGCGGACGAGGACCGGGTGGTACAGGGACTCACGGGGAGACAGCTCAAGGTGGGCGAGGGGGACTTGTGATAAGAATAATATTTTTCATAAATATTCATTCATTGATTATAATATTTATTCGTGGTAGAGCCGCGGCTTACAAGCGAGAGGCTTTGCTCTGTTAATGTTAGGAAACGGGAAACTGGTCATTGTCTTTCCGGAAACTTTAGGCAAAGATGATAAGGAAGACTAGAAAACAGCTAGGATAATATTTGCAGATCCCCGAAAGCTGGTCGAATCCCTCGGGGAAGTGGCACCTCGGATCGAAGCCCGTCTACGAGTTTTACTTCAAGGTTGGCCTTTGAGACTCTTTGATCTTTGTTCTTTGATCTTTGGTCTTTAATCCTCGATGTTGCATCGTATTCTTTCAGAGCCTTGCTGGCCGCCTGAAGCGCGAGAAGCGGGAGGAGGTTCGTATAGTAGATTTTGTATAATATAATATTGGAATTTAGTGTTTGATTTATTCTTTGAATTTTATTAAATAACTATGATGGACTCACATCTTGGAGGTTTGGAAGAGTGCCCAGCAACTGGCGTTGGCCGACGCGCTGCGCCAGCTCGAAGCTCACGAGGAGGCGATTGGATGGACGACGGAGAAACTGGTGAGAACTAGAGCCGTCGAATCAATACTATTGATTGATTGATAATTGATTCAATGCCATATCATCCATAGATGGGCAGGGTTTGCTAGTATGGATTACTGTAGTGGCCCCTTCCATGCATAATAACGACGGAGAAATTTTGTCGAGATATTTTCTAGAACGAGCGACTCCCCCGTAGATGGATTGTGAAGTATGACCATCAACAGAGCCGAATGGACTGCTCTAGTCTGGAATGCATGATTGATTGATTGCAGAAGGACAAGCTGGATCGGGAGAATCTCGTGGCGCAGGTGGAGTTTCTGAGGGGACAGGACAAGGTAGAGGATATGGGACCGACGGCTGATGTCGTCGCGTGGAACGACGGAGAGAAGTGGATGTGAGTGGGCGGCATCTGCGATCGTTTACTTACTATAGCTAAAGTTTCAGCAAAAAAAGTTGTTTGCAAAAAGAAAGGATTAATGTAGTTTTAACGACAGGATAGCTTATTTGTGCAAAAATAATAAATTATTCAACATCTTATTTGAAAATTTTAACAACTTTGTCCAGCCAGAAATATATGTATTCATGTCTTATAACGCACCTCCTTCCCCACCCTACCGTAACCCTGCCTTCCCCCCCTCAGGGCCTGTCTGGACACCTCCTATCGGGGCCGCCTCGACCAGTGCAAGCCAATGGCCTCGTTTCGGTTGGCCGGCGAGTGGGCACGACTCAGTGATAAAGGTGAGTGAGGGGGAATTATTGTTCTTTTTTTATTTTGTTATTTATTTCGATACTATTATTGTAAATAATGCATTTTGCTTCTTTAAGAAAGGTTCAAGTCATTTTGCAATTCGCTGGCCTCACTATCGTATCTGTGCCCTCTCAGACGGCCTGTCCTACTGCTTCTCCATCGCCCCCTCGGGCAACGTCGTCGAGATCGCCGTGCCCTCCGGCTCTCACGGTTCGCACGTCGCCAACATTGCCGGCGCCTATTTCCCGGATGCGAAGGACCGGCCGAAGAACGGACTGGCGCCGGGCGTACAGGTAAGCGCCGACCAACTTTGACTTGACAATTTGCCAAATTTCAAATTTCGTGCAAAATTAAGTCGTCAAAAGTACCACAAATTATGTTTTCGGTCTAAAGAGGTGCTACGGAGACGGAGCTATTTAAGTTTGTTGAAATAATAGAAGATAGCTATTTTTTTCTCCAAATAACCATGAATTAAGAAATGGAAGAACATGTTTGAGATAGTGGCTCTGAACATCGGCGACCACCGAATCGATGCCATGGAGACGGGACAGGCCTTGACGAGGGCCTTCGACATCTGCGCCCAGCTAAAGGTCGACATCGTCAACTACAGCTTCGGAGAGTACTGTCGGCTGCCCGATCAGGGGTACGGTCGTTTCCCGCACTTTTGAGTATTTGAAAAGAAGAGTTGGCACGGTGCCAAGTCGCCCTCGTTTCAGCAAAATTGTGGACCAGCTAAAGCGGCTCGTCGAGAAGCACGGGGTACTGTACGTCAGTTCGGCCGGGAACAACGGGCCCGCCCTGTCGACTGTGGGAGCGCCTGGGGGCACGACTAGTGGGGTGATTGGTCAGTGAGTGGACGGGGGGATTTAAGGGGGGGTGTGGGTTGATACTATCAAAATGCTCACGGAATGCCCTCAGGCATTGCCTTGATTTTGTCCACCTTCGGGGGGCGGAGATTTGCACTCACGAATGCGTTATTCATTCACTTTTACCATCACAATACGATGAAGACGCCGCATGATAACATAGCAAGAAGGGCGACAAATGTGCCAACGGAGAGATTCGTGTGAGGGCCAATGAATGGCTGCACTATCAGGAGTGGGTGCCTTCCTGTCGCCTGCCATGGCCGACCCGATGTATGGCGTCTTCTCGAAGAACGTCCCCGCCAACCTCTTCACCTGGTCATCGCGCGGACCCGCGTAAGATTTTTTTCTTTTAAATCTTTTAACGGCTAATTATTATATTAAAATGTATAAATGAATTAATTATAATAAATAAGCTGTATTCAGAGTGGACGGCAGTCTGGGAGTGGCCATCGCGGCCCCGGGTGCGGCCTACACGGGCGTCCCGAAGTACGAGCGGAAGTCCGCTCAGCTCATGAACGGTGCGCGATTTCGGAATCTCATTGTCAGCCCTGTTGTAAGGAAATGGGCCGGAGGCACACGAGAAATGGCCAAACGGCAGCGAAAGTCTACTATACCGTAACCTACCGTAACCCTGACTCGTTGGCAGGCACCTCGATGAGCTCTCCGAACGCGGCCGGGGCCATTGCATGTCTGCTGTCGGGTGTCAAGGCTGAGCAACGGGCCACCAGCGTCACGCAGGTTATCTAGTTTTTCTTCTAAATATTATCATATAACACATGATAATAATATGATATTCATGGTTGTGCACTTTTTAGCTTTTCCACGTCCTGGCCATTTTGAAATTGGCCTGGTAAAAGTACGATTCAGATCCGCCTGGCGCTGGAGAATTCGGCGCGCGCCGAGAAGGAATACGAGCGGCTGAGCATTGGACACGGCATGCTGCAGGTTCACCCTACGGTTCCCCCTTTTTGACGCCTTTTCTCGGTTGCGTCTCAGACCTCTATGAATACCGGGATATACAGAGCATGCACACTGAAACGCGTGCTTTACTCGGTCCTTTAAGTTTATTGTTTGTCTTTTTTTGTAATATTTATTTTGCTTGCTTGCAGATCGAATCGGCGTACGACTGGCTGAAGTCGCTTCCCGAGGACCTCCTACCGAAGGAACTCAAGCGGTTCGAGGTCAGAACAACACGTTTGCTGTAGCGACGCGAACGCAACAATCTAGAGTTTGAAGAAAAAAACTCCCTCTTTTACTCTGTCCTACCATCGCTCAGGGTATGAGCTTTTGCCTGTTTTACAGCAATTTACAGTATTCTAGTTCTAACTAGCAAGCTACGTTTTCGACAAATTGTAGTTTTGATCTGCTCTATTTATCAGCAAACAGAGAGGGCATATTTGCAGATAACGTGCACACGGGGCCATCTCAAGTCACGGGGCATCTACCTTAGGGAATCGTACGATATGCAGGGAGAACAGGAGTTTAACATCGCGATCAGGCCAAAGTTTGGCGACGAGGGTACGGTAGTCTGGAAATTGGCGAGAGTTGTTTGGTAGTCTGAAATCCGGCTCTGGAGTCCTCAAAAAAAGGAAGGGACGGTGGGAACTACTCTCATTGTAAGTGGACTTTTGGAGTTTTCTGGGGTTTATTAATACAATTAGAGTCAATACAGTAAAATCCAAAATTTGAGATGCGGAACACGGCGTTTCCTTCGAGAGACACCTCTCGATTCGCACGAATGTCCCCTGGGTCCGGACGCCCTCTCATCTCATCCTGAACAACCAGGAGTGCAAGGTTATGACCTTTGATCTTTGCGCTTTGATCTTTGATCTTTGACCGATAAACGACCTTTCAGTTCTGGGCGCACGTCGATCCGCAGGGTCTCAATGAGGGTCTGCACTTTACGGAGGTTTTTTTTTTTCTTATTTTTTTCTTTCTTTACTCTCAAAGTACATAAACTTGGCATCGACGGCTAGCTTTATTTGATTGCTAGTAGAGGATTGTCTGGCACTTGTCACAGCTTATTTCGCGAAAATCAATAATAATACTAATAATTTCTCTTTTATTCCGATGCATGCATGCGTGCTTCAGATCGAACTCGTGGACGCGGAGCGACCAGATCTCGGGCCGATCATTCGTGTTCCCGTTACCGTAACCAAGCCCATCGTGGTACGCTCTTCTAGATAAATATCTACCTAAAGAGGGGGAGGGTGAAATATGGAGTCTTGCCTAGGGTTAGGAAAGGACGCAGTAGTCTGCCTTTCATTCTTCACCTAAACCGTTCACAGAATCGCAAAATGAAATGAAAATAAGCCCTGATTATTGCTTCCTTTCCCAACCCTAATCTTTCTCATATGCGGGCGTGTCCGATCAGACGTTAGGATGGGTGCCTACACCCGATACTGATAGGGCAAAGCACTTGTGAAAATGGCTGCCTTTCATTTTCTCTAATTACGTAAGGAGGCAAACGAAAAAGTTGGGACAGCTCTATCCCATGTATGGTCTTGGTGCAGTTGCACCCCTCCTCTACCACGCATTCCTTCTCTATGGTCACCCGTCCGGGCTGGCCCATTCGCACCTTTATCAAGGTGCCCGTCGACGCTACGGCTGCAGGTAATCTTTTTAAATATCTTTTAATGTTAACTTTCCCGCTAATCTTTTTGCTGGGCATATGGGCCCGCAGTTGGGTCGGCAAAGCGTAGGAAATTTGTCGAATTCTGGTCTTCAATACTCTCGGAAATGCGAGGGCAAAGCGCTTGTAAGGATTGGGGTTAGCAAAGAAAAGCAATAAACTTCCTTTCATTCTTTACCTACACCGTGCACTGAATGGAAGAAGTCAATGAAAGGAAGAGGACACGTTTATTGCTTCCTTTGCGAGCCCTTGTAAGGATGGCTCCGTCCGAATTCCCCTAATTATGCAAGGGTGCCCGTAGAAAGGCTAGGACACTGCTGGCCCATGTATGCTCTTCCTTCCCTTTGAGTGATCCGCCTTCACAATACGGAGAAGCACCCGAAGGAACCGTTTACCGTTCACGTGACTCAGTTGACGGCCGAGAGGAGTGTCAGGGAGACCGAGTTGCATAAGGTAAGTGGCGGACTCTTAGTGTTCGGCGGACAGCATTGCATACGTGCGCCTGATTTACCGATCGGACCATAAGGCCTACTTTCTAGATTTGAGGTACATAATGAGATTTCGATTAGCCTACCAATGGAGAGCCTGATATAATGTGGTGCCTGCCAAGTTACGTTGTTAGCAACAAAGGGGGGATACCACCCGACCGTCGGGTCCGTACCCATGTATGGATCGGACGTTAGTCGTACGTGGGCACAAACCGGAAGTATGTGTGGTAGGCCCAAATATTGTTGGAATTTTACTTTGGTACACCCGATTTTGATAGAAATTTTCAATTGGTAGGCTCTATTGTGTACAATGGTAGGCCCGTTTTTCAAACTATGAACGGGAATGTTGCCCATGTATGACGGTAGTGCTGGGTGCCTGCGCCAGATAATCATAGTGTAAATGAGGGATGCTTTGGCTTGTTCTCTAATTGGTGAAGATATTGATTGATCACGTATGCGTGTAGATATGGACGGGAGAGCAGCACGAGAAGCGGTGGGGATTCGCCGTCCTCGGGGGGAAGACGATCGAGTTGGCTGTGGTCAGGGGATGGTCGAGGGAGAGGAACGAGGTGGGCTAGTAGTGTTGGAATTAGAGCTCCTGAGTCGAGTCCGACCACCGAATTTTTGGGGTTATGCTTCATGAATGACATGAAGAAAGTCTCTCTTTTTATGACTCATGCCTGAAACCTAACCATGGAAAAATGGTCTAATTCGATTAAATGGACGCGATTCAGGAGCTCTTGTTGGAATCTTGCATGATACATGTTAGTCTGAGAGACCGGAGCGGAGCTTAGTTCACGAAATTAAGTGGCAAGCAAAGGTCTAACAATTTGTATCTTATCATCTTATCAAATGTGTCGCTATTTAGCGAAATGTAAGATGGATGTTCCTTTATTTTATTTTATTTTTAAATTTATAATCACGAGCTTATAATAATGGGGTCAAAAAAGAAGAAAAAAGAAGAAGAATGAGGAGACTTTGTTTTAGCTTTGATTAATAGAATGAAACTCGCTGTTGATAGGTGCACCTCGACGCGGAAATCGAGTTTGTGGGCGTGAAGGCACCGCCCATTCTCCATCTGTCCAATGCGAATGCCGTCAATGGCGTCATCCTCAAGGCTTGGGAGCGTGCGCCGGTTGAGGTATCTGAACTTGCTTAGATACGGGATAGATATGAAATGGTATGAAATGCATTTGAAATACAATTGGTGTGTATATCTACCTAGGGAGAGGTATCTTTCATAGGTAGCGGTCACTTGCTAGCTCGAAACATCTTTTTTTTGCTGTATTTGGTTCAATTCTGGTTGAAAAGAACGGGTATCCGGTGACAAAGTGCGTTTGAAGTACGGGTGTCCGGCTTACAATTAGAATCTAATAGGGCTGCGCAGGCGTGACCAGACCATGTCCGTTGTCTGTGGACGGGTGCATTGTAGTCATAAGTGGGCACGGTTGTAGGTACTGTGGCTGCGTTGTCACTGCACAACTTTTGTAAGTACTGAGTAAGCTACTGTAGACGAACATATTGACTAGATTTCTCAGTCGTTGTTTGGGATGTTTGGGAGGGCGACTGTAGTAGGCTACCAGCAGACCTTGCCCATCTATGACTGTAGTTTTCCTTCATCTACACTAGCTAACGTGCGTATTTGAGCTGAAACCAACTCTCGCGATCAAAGAGGCGGTCCAAGTCATCCGGCCATCGGAGGTCAAGTTGCAGGCCCTGCAGAATAGGTCAGTTTACGCTTTGTTCGCCCGTTCTTAATCGAGGAGGTAGTATGGTGAAGCTGTGCGCTTTCTTATGATTAGCTCGATGATGAAATAGGAAAATGGACAGTAATTTACTCTTTCAGGGACGTGTTCGTCGATGGAACGGTAGTGCACAGACTGCTACTGACGTACAAAGTATCGCGTAAGCTGTCCCCTCCTTTTTCTTTTATTCTGCTTTGTGCTTATGCCTTGAATCACTGTGAATTACACCTTGCATAGATGAAGGAGTCTGTGCACGTTTTGTGAACATTTTCACTGGGAAAAAACGCCTTCTAAAATTCCGTAATGTCTTGTTATTCAGTTGCGAAGGCAGCGGAAGTGCAGTTTGAGCTGGGCGGAATCTCCGATTTCCTGTACGACAGTCCGATCGACTGCTTGCTCATTCAGGTACGCCTTTGGATTTAGAATACGAATATTCAGAAGCGTGACCGTAATCTAAATTTCATTTTTTAATGTTATACCATTTTAAGGTGTTCTCGGCGGCGACGAAGGAGTACTTGGGAATGGCGAGCAGCTACGCGAAGCGAGTGAGTAGAGGAGGAAGGTTGGGGGGGGGGTCGACATTTGGCTGTATAAACGACAAAAGATATTAGGCGGGGAAGGTTCGAATTCTCCGAGCTGGGGGAATAGCACTTTTCGAGCAATCGCAGCTTCTCCAGTAACCCTTCCTCGATACCGTACCCCATTGGGTCGCTTACAGTACTCGCTGAAGCTGGACAAGGGCGAGTATCGGGTGCAGGCGCAGCTGAGACACGAGAGTGACAGTCAGTTGGACAGGATGAGGGACACTCCGTTGAGGTTAGCTGTGTGGCATGGAGTGTGTGTGTGGGGGAAGAGTAGGGGAATCTTGTGAGAGGGTGCCATATGCTAATCCTTATATTTAAGACTTTAGCAATACTCTTACGGTATATTGATGGGGTAGGGAGGAACGAGGATAGTTGTTTTTTGCCTGTCTTTAATTGTTCGTGTTTTGTAGTCTGATCACGAAGTTGGGCGGGACGCCCCCCGTCCTTCTGGACCTGTACACGAGTGTCGGAGGGGTGGTGGAGCAGAACGCGAGTAAGAAGGTACGGTAGAGGGGGAAGGGGAGGGGAGGGGGGAATGGTCCGTTCGTGGCCCTCATTCCTATTTACGACGAGAGAGCGGAGAGATACGAAGAGGGACAGGTCGCTAGAGTGCACATTCCATTACGTGGAGAAAAGATTAATTTCCACTGACTAGACGATTCTCGTAGACGATGAGTTGCCTAGCTGGGCACGGTTGCAGGTACCGTGGTTGGGTAGCTTACTGCAGAACTTTCGCAAGTATTGGGTAGATTACTTCAGAAGAAAATCATCGCCATTTTTGTCGGTAGTTATGTATGGGTGGGCTACTGCAGTAACCTACCAGCAAACCCTGCCCGTCTATGACGAGTTGGTTCTTCAATGAAAGGCTCTGCCGATCAGGTGCCGAGCAAGAAGTCCGTAGTGCTGCCTCCCGGCCACGAGTACCCACTCTACATTGGACACGTACCCGACGAGAAGTAAGCTGGTTGGCTGGCCACTTCTCACGATTCTCACGCCTCTCACGCCTGCACATCATAAAGGCTGAAAGAGGCCCGTGAGGTGCACGTAGAGCAACCGCCTTGTTGAGGATTCACAAGGGAATGGGTGCGGGTTCGTTCTTCACAGGCGTTCTCATGCCCTACGCGAACAGCGACTTGTCGGTCAGCCGTCGGGAAACCTTTTTTTTATTTATTTTCTGCTTTCAAAAGTATTTTTTTCTTGAAGGGCTAGGTCATAATAGCTAAAGTTATTCTGGTTTATATATTATAAATTTTTTTTAAAAAAAAACGAGAGAAATGTGATTGCTTGCAGTCGGTCGCCGCTGCGGGAGTTCCCGTGGTGTTCACTCTGAACGAGTACGGTAAGAGGCAGGCGAAGGGAACGGTGGCCGTCACCCTTTCCGCCCCGAAGAAGGCCAACGACGTCGAGATGGCGGGTGAGCTTGTCTTCTTATAAATGTTCATTCATCGGGCCTTGGGTGTAGAGCATTCCGTTCGGGTCTTGTTGACCAATGTGTTGACCACTGCTTTTGGAGACGAGACGCGTCGCGCTTATGAATGATTTATGAAACGTATATGCCGCAAAAAGACCCGAATGGAATGCTCTACTTGGGTGTATACTTGGTGTCAAAGCGCGCCGCAGATTTTTCTTTTATGAGCGTGCCTTGAACGTGCGCGTTGTCGGTCGGCAACGTCTTGCCGCCTTTTGCGATTGTAGATCTCTCAAAAGAACGAAAGAATAGTACACTCTACGCTAGCAGATGCCTTCCGGGACGTGCAGATCGAGTGGGTGGAGAAGAGTCGGGAGGACGCGGCGGCCGAGGCAATCTACGAGAAGCTGGCCGAGTCATATCCCGCCCATCTCCCAGTCCATCTGGCCATGCTCAGGAGGGTCGCCGGCAAGATCAACGTGAGTAGCAGAGCGAACGGGGGGCAGCCATTCCTGGCAATACTTTGAGTAACGCGACTGTCGTTTTTGAAGCCTACTAATAATGGAAATGTTCTAGCGCACAGCAGTTGCAGCGGGGCATTAAGAAAAGTACACATTTTGTGGCAGTATCTCGTTTCCCGATAGATCATTTGATATTATTATTATTATTTATCATCGGGCAGGCCGAAACGAAACATAATTATAATAGAAGTAGAAATGTAGTCTCCAGAGGGGGTAGGGGATGGCACAGAGTGAAGAGAATGGGGGAGGGGGGGGAGGGTATCCGCTTCTCGGACCAATCCTTCCCAGGAGTGTGCAGCACGACGACCGATTGAGTGTGAGTGG
>LS878962.1:1154126-1226250 GCA_900490955.1 Micoletzkya japonica | reverse complement strand
GAAGGGCAAATACTTAATATCGGATCCAGATATGAGACCACCACCATTCGATAGAGCGCGAAAAGTTGTGCTAGTAGGCCGAAAAGATTTTGCCGACGTCCACACATCTTCGAGGAATCCGACGTCAAAGATTCTGGAGGATTCTGCATTACCCCAGCCACCGTTTCCTCTACCCCAGCCGGTGACCTTCATTCAGCTGATCGGTGGCCCAGTAGGGAAGAGGTCGGACTGCTGCACCGAAACTTATTGGTTCGGATCTCTTCGGAGGCAAAGTTTTTGCAAGTCCCCAGGACTTGTGATTTTCAACTTTTTCACAAAAAAAATTTTCTCCGAAGTTGTTCTGTAGGCAAAAATTAGGTATGAAGAGGTTGAGCAGTTATGCAAGTTTTGCGCGTAAATTCGCCCGAGGGATGAGAGCTAGCGTAGTCGGGGATTGTCTCTCGACTTTCTCCCGAGTTTCGGAAAGGCTAATTTCGAGAGACGAATGAAGGTTGGAAGATGAAAATGAAAGAGGTGAGAGGAATGAATGATCGGGAACCCGAAAATCTGGAGAGATTCTCTCCGGACATGCATTCCTCGCGAAAAAAATATATCTGGTCATCCAGTAATGAACTGGCGATCGCATCAGTTTTTTATAAGGCTGACTGTCTATGTAATCTGCTAACTATGACTATGCATTATCATGAAACTGATCGTGTGATCAGGATAATAATTTGTCGCTCTTGAATAACGTGGCAGTAAGACTTTGATTAACAACCTTACCTATATGAAGAATAATCAGATGTCATGTAGTGGAAGACTGTTTTTGTGTTGATATATCTACAGGAATTTTGCCTGAAAATTAAATTTTTTTGTGAAAAAGTTGAAAATCACAAGTCCTGGGGATTTGCAAAAACTTTGCCTCCGAAGAGATCCGAACCAATAAGTTTCGGAGCAGCAGTCCGACCTCTTCCCCACTGCGCCACCGACCAGCTGAACGAAGGTCGCCGGCTGGGGTAGAGGAAACGGTGGCTGGGGTAATGCAGAATCCTCCAGAATCTTTGACGTCGGATTCCTCGAAGATGTGTGGACGTCGGCAAAATCTTTTCGGCCTACTAGCACAACTTTTCGCGCTGTATCGAATGATGGTGGTCTCATATCTGGATCCGATATTAAGTATTTGCCCTTCCCTTGTGAGTGAGGTAGTGCACATCTGTTGTTGTTCCGTGTGAGAGACTGTATTGGAGAGTAAACGTATCGAGTTTTATGATCCACAACGCATCAACAATATAGTGGTTTCATGCAGAGCAGATAGCGAATGCATTAATTTCTATTTCAAAATTTATGCTCTATACAAGAAAACAGATAAAAATTCATACAGAACTACTTTATTTGCTAAAGAAACAACCGCATTATTGTGAAAAAAAACAAAAATAAAACATTTCCTTTGTTCTTTTGTTGACCGCAGGAAGCCTTGGGACGCCGCTTTTTCTCCATTTTCCGGCGTAATGCGTATGACAGCGATTACGCGCCCCAAGCAGGTCACCGTCTCATTTCCCTCTTCTCCCTCTCGATCTTCGCTATCACCCCGAATCCCGTCTCATCTGGGTCATTTCTCTCGCTAAGTAAGCTTGTGCAACCGGCTCAACCTCTGCTTAGTCTCATCATTTATTCCATCGCTGGAGGCTACGCCCTAGCGCTATTTGTACCCCAACTTTTACAAGGAGAGGTTTTAGCCTTTCGGAGAAATTTCGATATGAGAAATAACGTTTTTAGTGCAGTTTTACGTGCTGATTCCAAATATCAAATCCAAAAACTCCGGAGTAAGAGTATTTTTGAGAAAACGATGCTCAAAGTTGCCTTGTGTTTTACTCTTCTAACTACTACCAACGCCTATTTTCATTCTTGAGAGGGTTTATATCAGGCTACTAATAGAAGTAGGGCAGAATACATAAATATGGAGACCTAAGAATCGAATTCTGCACAGTTTGCACATTTACTACAACCAAAAGCTAAATATGAGTGTAGAGAGCATCGAGATCTATTTAAGACTAGGGCACTTTGACCCTCTTTTTTCAAAAAATGCTCTTACTCCGGAGTTTTTCGATTCGATATTCGAAATCTGCACACAAAACTACCCCAGATGTGATATTTTTCATATTCAAATTTCTCCGCATGGTTACAACCACTCCTTGTTAGACTCTTCTGTTGAGAAACTTATACTCTTCATTTCACGAGCTTTTCTTTTTTATACTTTCACACCATTATAGATGGGTTCCCTCTACCACTCGATTGCTCTCTGCTCATCGCTTCTCTCCCTCATTTCCCTCTTCTGCATCCTCTTCTTCCTCCCTCATCTACATCACCGAGTGACGAGTGAACGGTACGAAGCGGAGGTTCGGGCGGAGAAGTTTAAGGTAAGATCATAATTTATATATTTATGGTATTGTTAGAGTGACGAGACTTTGGTAGACCTCGTGAATCGAGTCCGACCACCGAATTTCTGGAGGTGTGTTTCATAAATGACATGAAGAAAGTCTCTCTTGTTAAAACTAATGCCTGAAACCTAACCAAGGAAAATGGTCTAATTCGATTAAATGGACGCGATTCAGGAGGTGACTTTAAATAAGGTGATGGATTGAAAGCGTTGAATTGTAGTCGCAAACGGACTCCATCTGGGATGAACTCATGCATCTGACCAATGGAAAGCTGCCCAAGATCCAATTCTTCATGCGACGGCCGAGGGGCATCGAATTCATTGGGGGCAATGCATTCTGCAGAGGTAGAGTTATTTACAGATTGACTAATGTTCGCGCGCTGTAGACATGCATTCATAGAAGTCTTGAAACAAAACCCAGCACAAGCGTCAAAAGGAGAATCTGGGTACTATATATCAATATCCATCGGTTGATTCCACAGAGAAATTCGATGTAGTCTTTAGTTATGCATAGATTTTCGTGAAAACCGTTTTTTCTGTAATAAAAAGTTGTTGAGGTTGCACGCAACTGTCGTGCCCTACGGGTCCACCCGGACCTCCCGGCTCGCCCGGCCCCGACGGAAAGCCCGGAGATATGGGAAATGCGGTAGGTTTAAGGAAGTCGGGTATATCACACTCAGCGAAATTTCACTAGCCCGCTAGGGAATAATTCCCTAGCACACGATACCACAGCGAAAATTCCCTAAAAATTGAGCCTCCCCCTACAGTTTTTAGGGAATTATTTCCTAGCGGGTTAGTGAATTTTCACGGTGGTAGCGTGTGCTAGTGAAATTTCGCTCGGTGCATACAATCATGGGTGTTTTGTTTCAACTTAAAAAAAAAACTCTGCTAACTTCGTCGTGCGTGCCTATATGTGAGCAATCGAGACTAGATGGGGGAAACGGACTCACGGGCTTCCTTAAACCCTTTTTTTCATAAGTTATGTTTCATAAGCCCCTGCCCGTATAGATAACAGCCGCTTATAAATGGACATGAAACGAGATGGAAAACGTGGTCTGCTTCTCTCGCTCCCTAATCGAGGCTGAAGTTGACGATGTTCAGGGTCCCTCGGGCGAGGATGGATTCGACGTACAACTGGAATCGGAACCCGAACTGCCGTGCGTCGTCTGCCCGTCCGGACCACAGGGACCGAGGCGAGTGACAAGAGTAGATGTAAAGATCCGCCGGAAAATCATTCCGAATATAAGGCGGGAGAGTGTGCAAAAGTGAGAGAATTACACTCTTTTTTGAACGAAAGAAACTGGAGGATCGGTTTATTCAACTGTACTACACGGTTCACCTTCAGCCTAAGTTTTCGCTTCAGTGAAAGGGGCGTTTTGTAGACAATCAAGACAATGGCTGGAGTAGGTATTTGTTCTCCATACTCGAAGTAGGTAGTCTTGCAAACCGAAGATCCTTGCAGAGGCCCTCAGGGCGAGCGCGGTCGCCGTGGTCTGAAAGGCGGCTCCGGTCTCGTCGGACCGGACGGATTCTACGGGCGGGACGGGGGACGGGGACCGGTGGGACCTGGTGGAAGGAAGGGACCGAGGGGACCCGAGGGAGTACAGGTATATCATTAAGGAAAACGTTTCGTCAGTAAACTTGCCTGAACCTGAAGCCTGCGTGCTCTGCTGTTGGCGTCCATGATGGGTTCATCATCTACACAATACATGATATTATCATTGCAGGGCCAAGAGGGCGAGATGGCGGTTTCGGGGGTTGGGGTCAAGGGACCCAAGGGTCCTCCGGGCCCGACCGGACCCAAGGGCGCCCCGGGACCCAAGGGCAAGAACTCGTACACGGCGGGTCTGCCGGGACCGACCGGACCGCAGGGAGAGAAGGGCGAGAATGGCGGATACGGAGAGAGGGGGATGGAGGGCGCTTTCGGGGCACCCGGAGAACCCGGTGAGCTGAGCATTGAATTCGGTATTTCATGGTCAGGGTTCCCCATCGATTGATAATGCATTTCTCGTTTTCCTCTGGTAGGCGACGCATAGCCGGATGAGCACTACAAGTGGAGAATGTGCTAGATCTCTCAAATTTGCGTATCGTGAGACTTATGAACGGATAGTGAGTTTAGTTAGGGCAAAGATTTATTCAAACCGTTCAGGCATGCCATCGGCGTATTGCCCGTCGGACTGTGGAGTCTCTCACATTATGGCAGGTTCGGATTCCTAATTTGAGGAAGAGATAAAAAAAGAGAAATTTTAATTTTTCTTTTTAAAATATCAACAGTAAGACTTGCGCAAGCTACCGAGTAAGACCAGCTACAAACTGCATCTCTATGAGAGTGAGAAACGATCGTCCCCGATATTTCTGCTTAAATATTCCGCTGCATCTTAAAAATTTGAATGATAATTAGTAAAATAAATGTTGAGGTGACATGTACAGCTCGGGCATGCTTGGAGACAAGATGACCGCCTACGAAGAGGCAGCCGCTGCTGTTCAGACCAACGCCCTCGTCCCCGAGTACAAGGGGTACGAGAGCTGATCTTTGATCTTTGTAGTTTGATCTTTGATCTTCATAGTTTGATCTCTGGTCTCAGGTACCTCCGCCGCCACCGCGACTTCGTACAGAAACGCCGTCCGTTGCCGAAGGAGATTCCCGATCTGGAATAAAATAAGGGAATTTTTGAGATGATCTGAATGTTCCTTTGACGCTAGTCGTATGGTTTACGAATAAAGCACTTGAGAACGGACGATTTGCCAGTATTTTCACAACCCTTTGTGTAGCTTCGTTTTGTTGCCTTTTCTCTGGTCTGCTGCTTTTGCTGTCCTTTTAGAGAGCCAATGTTATTGTTTCTTAACCGACTTTTCCACACGTCAACGGGTGATGTATGAGTCCATTTTTATTTCTGAAGCGCCGCGCTAAACATATTAGAATGCCATACTCTGTAAGCATAAGGTTTGGTCTTGTATAAAATGTTCCGTCAAGTGCCGCCGTTTCTATTTACGATTAGATAGCGAAGCGGCTTGGAGAGGCACAGCATTCCAAGCGTTCTAATAGCGAATAGCGGTTTCCGCGTATAGGATCCGATCCTGCAGGTGAACCGATCAATGAAAATTCATGAATTTAAAAACTTCAGTTTATCACTGCGAGCTCACTAAGTTCTGAAAATTTGGAGCGGATAGGTTTATCCATTCACGAGATAATTCAAAAAGAGTGGCCAATTCGCTATTAGATACATTCTTCACCGGGCGGAACGCTGTGGAAGGGGGTGCAGGCTCGGCAGGATTGAACCAACTGAACTTTCATGGATATTGCGGATAATACTTCGCCGGAATTTGTGATTCACTTACGCCTGAATATTTCATGAATCGAGCAAGATACGCAAAACGCGACCTAGTAGATAGTGGGCGACCTTCGAAACGTTCCCACTCTCACGCCTTTCGAGCATTTCCACCACTACATGACTCTCATTCAGCGACAATTTGTTTAAGCTGATGAGGAGAAAGCTTCACTCTCTGCTACAGAGCACTTTCCTCATTGTCTATCTTCTGAACCGTGACTTTACCTATTTCTTATTGAAGTTCCTCCTTTCTTGCATGCACCATTATGCCAATGGAAGAAGTTGTGAACCAATACCGTATTGTGGGGGAGGGCATGAATTTCCTCGTGTATCAACGTAGATATATAATCGGCCGAATCAGACATTCTGCGTGCATTGAAAAGATGAATATTAGGAAGTCCCATGCTTGATGCCAGCCACTAGGCTGTCACTAATTCAGCTCCTCATCCGCTAAATTTTCGTGCTTTTCCGTATATTTTTTTCCATTTGTAATAACAGCAAGTATTATTGACGCAAGAGTTTCTAAATTTTATAATAATTCCAGCATTTACTTTACTCTCTCGCTTCGTTTCTTCTCGTCCAGCGTTCCCTTTGAGATGGTCGATTCTCCGTCAGCCCAAACCGAGGAACGGCATCAGGACATCGTGGCCGCCTCCGTCATATGGGCGGTCAGTGCTCCATATATTACTGAAAAAAATGTTCCGTCAGTAGCCTCATTCCTATTTTCTAAGTGAGAGCGAAGCGGTATGAAGAGAGTGCAGACGAAATAAGAATGAGTTCACTGACGGATTTGTTTTGTCTATACATAGATGGCACACTCATCCGTCGATTCGTTCTTGTTCAACTATTCCGGTATTGCAGATCTCCCTGCCGGGCTTCCTCCTCAACCTCTTCGCATGTCTCGTCCTCCTCCGTCACCCCCACTTCCGTAACTCCTTCGGTCTCCTCGCCGTCACCCATACCCTGGCCGACGCGGGTGTCTGTCTGTGCTTCTTCTCGCTGGCCGCGCCCCTCACTCTCGCGTGGGTTACGGTAAAATGCGGTATAATCATTCCGATTATCAAACGATAGGGGGCAAACGTGAGAGAACTAGATAATATGCACTGCCTTGCTTATCATTGTCCAGCTTAGGGCTTTTGTGATCAACAGCGCAACAATGCAACATAGTTTTAGGCGTGAGAATCGGAATACTTTAGATATGTCTATCATTTCTAAAGACTACAACTTTGATCTCGTTCTGTACGTGGCAACGACTCTTTGTATATACACAAAGGCAAAGAGACCAGTAAAAATTTGTATCAGAAAATCTCCAATCTCACCAAGTTCACAAGATTACAACAACATAATTGCACCACAAACAACTACAAAAACTTCCCCAGAGCAATTATAACTCTGGAGAAGTTCCATAACTTGTAGAGTATTATTAAAATAATAGTAGCATCATAGTTGTTTAATAATTGAAAACTTTTTTTCCAGTTCTGACCGTTCGCCGATCTCCGCGTTGAACATGAAGATGGGTCAGCTGGGCATCTTCTGCCAGACAACCTCTTTCCACGCAATGCTCTTCGTGTCGCTTAATCGATTCTGCGCCATCGCCTTGTCCAATAGGTTTTTTTCAAAAAAGGTTTATAGAACGAACTTTAAAGAGAGATTTTACATTCACAAATCCGCATGCTTATAATATTATTTCTTAAAGCTTAAAATCTCAGCCTGAACTGCGTTTATACGTTTTTAACGCCTATATTATTTTCATTTCCAGATACAACGAAGTATTCTCCATGCGCAACACTCGGTTCATAATCATTTGGATCATCTTCGTGAGCAACGTCTACAATATCGTCTATTTCATACGTAAGCTAAATATTTTAGCAAAGGCTTCAGTAGATTCTCAAGCTGAACGAAATGAGACTAAAATTATCCAAAAGTTATTTTGAACTCGTTCACACGCAGAGACATTGGCACAGGAAAATACCCAAGTAGGGAGGCAAAAATGTGTAGATATGTGTGCCTAGACCGGTAATAAAGGAGAAATTCATGAAACTTTCACAACCTAGAGGTAAATCACAACCTAGGGGTAATTCATTTAAAAAGTTCGATTAATAATCTCGTATTATATTCAGCCACATGCAATTTCTACTATTCTGCCGAGAACCTCTACTGGATGTTCGATCTATCGCCCTGTGGACAGGTAGATATTGGAAGATTGTTTGGATAGATATGTTTCGCGATAAGAATAAATAGGGGAACAGGACGTGTCATGATTCGACTGTGCACATTGTTGTATTTTACAGTTATACACCTTTATCAGGACTATCAGTGGATTGGGTTCCAAAGGAGGGGCATTTGATATATATAGATAGGAGAGGTTAGGAACTTCAAATCTTCTTCAAATAAACCGACTCAGTCCGAGGTGACGATGAATCTTGAGTAGACTCTTGATCCTCGATTGCTCCCCTCGTACGTCAAATCTTCAGAGAGGAGGATTCTTCCTTCTTATCCTTGGTTTAAACTGCGTGGAAAGGCTCTTGGTGGAGCGACAAATGAGAGAGCGAATCGCACTCGAAGGGAACAGAGAGGGAGAATGGCTTTGTAAGATTCTGTATTCGAGAAAGTTTCGTCTCTAAACGGCATTCCTACTTTTTCTACATTTTTCATATGTATATGCAATACAACATAAGCTCTCATTGCAAAAATAAAATAAGGGAAAAAAATAAATTAGGGAAACTGACGAAATATTTGCTCAACCGTAAAATCGCTGGAATTCGGTCGTGTTCAGAGCGTGAGCACGTACATCGACTACATCGGGTCCGTGTGCATCTTCGGGTGCATGGTTGTCATCGATCTCTGCACGCTCACCATGCTGCATCGCGCGAACAAGGCGAGTTTGGAACGGGAAATACGCTGACACATTCATAAGTAGTGGGTATATTTGGCTGAGATATTTTATACACGTACATTTTGCAAGCAAAATGTACGTGTATATATATAGATTTATTGCTGTTTCAGAGAAACGCGTATAATAGAGAACAAAGAAAGATAAATGATATGAAACGGATAAAAAAGTATGGCACAAAAATGTAAGCAGTAAAGAATCCATTACGTAACATGATTAAGTGAAGATAGTCGGTTGTTTGATGTAAGACCATTATCGGTTTTGTAGACTTTATTACCACATGATTTCTCCTCTGAATACATCTAACCGCTTTCAGAAACTGTTCAAGATGCGTGGAGCCTCAGACGCGGCGATTGTGCAGCAGGTGAAGCGGCGGTCACGTGAGTACCGCTTCTTTGCCCAGGTAAGACCGACCCTAAGACCTTAAGCCATTAAGAATTAAGGAGGGCTTAATTAACTTAATTAATTAGATTAACAAGGAGAATTCGGTGCCGTAACCTCGAAGAAACGAATAATTTCTAATTGTAAGATGCGCGTTGCATCTATCCATTCCTTCATGTAGGGGCGGAAGTATTCTCTAGCCTTTCTCACTTGTGCCTGTCTTTCACGTGAGAGCAGGAAGCCTTTTTCCTAGCTTCCGCCTCTCTCCCATATCAGTGAATGAGGAAGGGGGGGGGGCGAGAGATTAGAGATTGTACTAATAACAAGGCAAATCTCACGCCCTCAAGTCGAGCATCACGATAACCATGTACTTATGTCCCAGTTGAATAGCACAAACCTCAGATCACGTTCCTTTCGTAGGAGCGGGAAACTGAATAGTAAATGAATGGGAACGTGATGCATGAGACACAATACTAAAGAGCTTCATAAGCGAAAAGAGCGATACCGTATCGTTTCAATAATATTCTCTTTACTAAAGAATATTATATTGATTAGTTGGTTTACCACTAATTTGCTTTTGCTAATTTGCATTTTTTCGCCCTTCAGTCGGCTCTGATCACGATTCTCGGAGTGGGCGTGCTGACCTCGTTCCACGTCTTCTCCACGCTGTCCATCGCCGCGTCGAGAATGGGTGGCTTCGTCACGTCCTCTGTTGCCTGGTCGGGACAGCATGCCGGCAATGGGCAAGTGCTATTGTCGATTCTCGCATTCAAATTTGCGTTCCAACGGTAGTGATTCCCCGTCTTCCGTTGGTTACCGCGCATATTTGCACTTTTGGTTGTGCACTTATGCTAAATAACGCAAGTCAAATGAAGATGGCGCGGAACGAACATTTGAGTATGAGCACCAACAATAGAGGCCGACAGACGATTGCCATAATTCCATCGCAACACGCGAGAGAACGGTGAAGAATGAAGGGAAAGAGAGATGGAGAGCATGGAAAACTGGTCGTTAGACGTTCTCTAGTGAGCGCGCTCCTACAATAATCAACTCAACTTCGTATTTATGCAACACTGGGGTTTTCCCGGTAAATAACAATAAAACAGAACCTGTGATTGACTAATTGTCCTCCGTCAGGTTGATCGTGGTCACCTTCAACAAGGAGATTCTCTCGTTGCTCTTTCGTCCAAAACACGCGTGGCGCACGTTTTGCTACGGGACAAAGCATTCGACAGAGCAGGTATTTCGAAGATTCAAAATTGTCAAAAAAAACAATGCATTCGGATTCCTTTATTTACAAACGATCTTCAAAAAGTGTAGAGCATTCACTTTGAGCCCTGAAGTATTGATCAATAGAATCGCTTTTTTTCAGATCTCGAAAGTTGAGAGGAAAAAGCGTTCAACCATCGTCGCAACACGAACACTGGAATAGATCTGTGCCCAATAAATAATTTATTTCCTTTATCTGTCTTTTGAGCTGTACTGTAGCTAGGCAGAATACAGTGCATTTGGCGTGTTCCGATCTCTCGCACTTGCGTCAGGATTAGCCCCTATCATAGCTCTTTTGGTCCAGCCATCTCTTTCCTCCTTACTTGAAAATGCTGCCTATGTAGCCGATCTATGCAAATGCAAGTTCCTTTTTGTATTAGATATGATCATTATTCACATCTATTAGAAGCGCATTTTGAACGTAGGGCTATCAAGTGAGCGTGTGTTTTAAAAAGTTTAAAAACTCAGAACTTCGCACGGATAATCGTGAAATCAGCCGTTCGCGAGGTTACAAATTGCCCACCTGCGTAGAATACAGCATAGCGAAAGGGCAAGGACGAAAAAGGAGAGAGAACTCGAACTAGAGCGTACGTGAATATGTGATTGAAGATCGGAAGAAAACTGGCTAGACCTTGTAAAAAAAGGTTAGGAGATGGGTGAGACAAAGAGTTCATTTGCGACTGTGCACGTTGCTCATACCGACTTACTCGTTTTGCGGTTTCTTTGACAAAGCAAAATTCTTGATAACATCTTCTGTTGCTTTCTTGTTGAGGAAATTATTGATCTCTTTACTATTGATTCCGAAGCGGCTTATTGTAGAGTCAAAAATAAATTCGCAGCGTAAAGCTACGCTCGCGAATAATGGTCATCTTATTTCAGTGATGCGTTTCTTTGATGCTATCTATGTTGCCACCATCCTAGTCTCTCTGCCTCTAGCATTCTTGTACATAATTGAAGTCATCATCATTCTACGGGTGAGTACAAAGAGCACAGTGTTCTGACAACAGTGAAAATGTTAAGCGAACGAGATGACTAAAAATAACCCTGATTTCGGTAGGAACTCTCGCACGGAAAACACCGTATCCTAAGCATTTTGGCTCGTTCGCTTAACGTTTAGAACATTGTGAGAGTAATACTACATAGATCTACTGGTATTCTTCGGCAGTTTGCTTTGTTATGAATCATAACTTATGATTATCACGGTCTAAGCAACAAACTACTGTTTTTATATGATTGAGGAAAACGTTCCGTCATTTGTCTTATTGTTATTTCTGAAGAGAGAGTGGAGCGGTTTGAAGAGAGTGAAGACAAGAATGAGATAACTGACTGAACTTTTTCTAAAATAATAAATAACTGTCCGATTTTCCCTTCATTGCAGGAACGTCGCACCTTCAGTTCGTCCTTCTTCACGCTTTTTGTGGCCGGAGCCGTCATTGTAAGTCAAGGTGAAAAAGAATGCTATATAGCGTGACTTTATCAATCGATTAAAATGCTCATGTTTTGTCTTTGCCTGCAGAGGGGGATTTTCGGGAAAATATTAAATTGCCATAACCAAGGCACGGTTCGTTTTCGACTATTGCAGTATTATTTTCAAAAATCTCTAAATTAAAAAAACGAAGTATTAGCTTAGAAATAAAAAAAAGTGTCAGGACCTGTCGTTCGTGGTCTTCGGTGCCCTGCTCGTGCTCCTTCCCCGTCTTACCCTCATCAACCACTTCGTCATTCCCATGTACACTCAATCCGCCGCTGCCGCCTTCCTCACGTATGAATTTGACAACGAAAAATAATTTTAAGATTGGCTGCGATTGATTTTTACCGTGCGCATCAAACAAGAGAAAGTTGAGAGAGGAAGTGGCGCAAGACAATAACCTTCGAAACATCCTCGTGATTCTACAAAAAAAAATTGCAGCATGAGCTTCATCCTACCGACGATGCAGGATCTGCTGAACATAACGATAGCCATGAACCGATTGACCGCGGCCAAGAGTTTCGAGCCGGAAAAGGTGGTCCACATATTAGATCTGAGTTCAATGGGCCAAACTTGTCGAGCGGTCAATGGCCAACAACAACAAACTTCGAAATTGGGTGGACTCCGCGATCCTCATGCGGAATACGTTATGAGAGGGCTTTTTGAAGTCAACTTGCATTTATTTAATAGTGAACAAGGCGATGTTGGGGCCAGGCTTTATTTCTGAAAAAATAGCGTAAACTGCAGATCTGGCGTCGTGCCTCCCTGCCTTGCGTCTTCCTCTCGCTCCTCTTCTCCGTCTACCTCTTCTTCGTCGGCTTCTCAACGCCGACGGCCGTCGTTCCCATCAACGATGCAGGCTACACGGTATACGTGCTCACGCCAGCCAGTGACGTCGTCGCCGAGGTCTGTAATCTGTAGGAGTCTCTCTTTGACGCTTTTTTCGGTTATTTAATTTATCTACACTGTATCGCGTAAAGGGGCATTGGTTATGGCTATGTTTAAAATATCTATAAAAAATATCGGGATATGCCATAGAGCATGCACACCGAAACGTAATCGTGGAAGAGCGTCAAAAAGAGTAAACTCATTCCTACTTTGTTTGGACTTTCTTCATACCACTTCACTCTTTCGTCGAAAGTGGGAATGAGATGACTTGCGGAACGTTTTCCTCAACCAGGTCACATTGCAGCTCAACTTCCGCATGACCCTGGACCTGTTCGCCTCTTCATCACTATGCTTTGTCATGTACGCAGTGACGGCTTGCATTCTACGTAGGTGCGGCTAGATATTTAGTGGATAATTTAAAGGAGCCGGCCCACGAATTGCTAGCCTATATAGGTCTTCCGATATCCAAACGCAGCACACCGCCAGCAAAAGAATGCACCCACTCACAGATTACAGTACCCCTCCCTTCGGCAGCGAAAGCCCTTCAAAGATAATACCCTGATATGTGCATTATGCAAAACACAGGCCTTCGCATGGGATCGAACCGGTGGGAAGCCGGCGCTGATTCTACACCCTTACCGGCTGCGCCATCAGTCACCATCTTAATCGCGCTCAAGTTCTCACTGATAAGGCAAATTTACGAAGAGAGCGCGGAAGAGAATCACAAGTGGCATGCCTTCAAAACTCATGATCCAGACTGTTGCTGGAAACATAAGTACTTCGAGTGTGCTTATTCTACATCGTCCAGAACATGGTAAAGCCTTTATAGGGATAATTTTCTTGCGGCGGTAGGGTGGGCATGTAAATAGAGAATTTAGAACAGCATTGTGGGAAATTTTGCGGTGCGTTGTGTGTTATTTCATAGTAAAAGACGGTTTGCGTATTAATTCGCCAAAATTCGGAAGCAGTGCAATACAAGAGCATTTTATTAAATTTTAACTAGATTATTAGCTCTCGAAAGCCTATTTTAAAAAAGTGAAACGAGCGAAAAGCGTACCTTTAGAGGTAGTCGACGCAGGCGACCACTGCAACTCGAGACTGTCCAAGTGGAAACTTCCGTTTGGATTGTTTAGATGGAAGATCTAGATTACACGGTTGCTGGGGAAAACGAGAAATCAATACAGCATCTTGGTTACGTGCCAATTCTGAATATCAGGGTAGCGCGCGCATTCAAACGCTACCGTGTATTTGTGGGCCGGCTCCTTTAAAAAAATAAGTAATTATTATTTTTGGCGAAAAGGTTCCATCAGCAAACCCATTCCTACTTTGTCTGAACTCTCTTCATACCGCTTCGCTCTCTCATCGGAAGTAGGAATGAGACGACTGACGGAACATTTTCCTCTACCATACTTGAATTGTTAGTTCAGGTCGTACAATAACTTGAGAGCGGATGGAGTCAACGCTAGAGATAGGGTGATCGAGAGACGGCTGATCTACTGTGGACTCACGTCCTTCATCATCAACCTACCGTGCACCATACCACAGGTAGGTGGTAGGTTAGGCTCTAGAAAGTATCTATTCAACCTTTCACTTTTTCCCCAATTGCGACGTTGACTGCATCTTTCAAATTTCCATGCTTCCTCGCCTCACACTCTGATGGAGGACGGTAAGGGCACGGAGTCGTGTGTCCAAATACGCTTCACTCCGCCTTCATCTTGAGGGATGACAGTCACTTTCCAATATCTCTCGTTGTTGTAATAAATATCAAGTATATATATATATATAGATGTGCTTACCAATTCATTTTTTTGCAAATCATAAATTTTCCAGATTGTCATGTTCTTCTCCGACGGCCGCTTCGAGACGGTCAATGCAGTCGCGGGCTACATTCCGCTCTTCATCGCCTTCAAGAGTGGGCTCACTTTACAATTTTCGAAAGCGTATTTTATTGTACACTAGACGCTTCATTTTCGCACGTAACTTGGTAATTATCAGTTGACGAAAGTGCTCCGAATTGCCTTCGTTCGTATTTCCGACGAGAATAAAGAACGAATGAATAGAATGCAGGCTTCAACCCGTGTCTGGTCATCCTCTTCTTCAATACGAATCTTCGCCGCGCGTGCGCCAAGGAGTTGTCCTTCTGCATTCCACGGAGCAAGGGTAGCAAGAAGAGTGTCGGGTCGGAAGGGGGACAGAGGGAGGAGGGAGAACCCCACAGCGACTCGTACGTACTGAGAACGGAGACCTAGCTGTCGGGCAATTAGGAAAGCGTTTGTAGGCATACGAATAAGGTATACAGAATGTGAATACGGTTTTAGGAAAGTATCTACTGTGCTAGAGGCACTAGAATACGGAATAAAAATTATACTTTTGTTGCCACTCATATAACCATTCATTTGTTGCTTGCTTTGATTGAGATAAAGTCCGTACGGGATAATGCTTCTGTATTTCCCCTGGAAATCTAAACAAATTCCCATTCAAGCATTTGAATGTTTCACGGCCTCCCAGGGCGGTCATTCTGACTGTACGGAGGAGCGTTTTACGACCTATGACAGACAGCTAAAGTGGGAGAGAACGAACGTTATGATCAATCGACGAGTCGAAGCCCACCGGCCGTATACTATTCTCCATGGCAAAGGTTATAACAGATATATTTTCGTATATAGTGTATTTTTTAAATTATAAGATAATCATCTTATTTTAAATATCTCAGACACGCAACGAGAAGAAACCGGAGCCCAAAGTGACAAAAAGCCTTACAGCGGAGAGGAGGGATAAGGCGTTTGTGCGTTTTTTTTACTTGGTTTTAATTGGTTTTTTTTACTTTTGGCAGTGCACTTATCCCCCCCCCCCGCTAAATAACGCAAGTCCAATCAAGAATGCGCGGAACAAAGATTTGAATACGAGGACCGACAATATCTTGTAGGGCAAGCATGTCCAGTACTCACCACTTTTATTATCGACGAAAGAATTCCGTCCCCAAGCGCCCATTCCTACGTCGACTGCACTCTTCTCATAGCGCTTCGCCCTTTCGTCGAAAATAGGATTTGATGCCAACGGCTGGCACACTTTCCGCAATCATTCTCTAATACAATCTTTATCTGACATTTTTAAAAAAATTATGAGATAAAATTAACTATTTATCATTGTAAAATGCTTTTTCCTTGACTCTCCCCGATTCGTCCTCTCCCCTCATAACCGTACTTTCCCCAGGACGACGTCCTCGAATCGGCAGCCTTCCTCGACGTAGCCTGTTGCTGTCTCTTCATCTTCGTATTCGTCACGACTTGCGTGAGTCTCCCTTGTTATTTGTTAGGAGGGGGTGTTCAGGGATTGACACGGTGCCAATTTTTCATCTGACTCATAAATTGCGCGGTGCCCTCCTCATTAAAAGATATATCTTAGATAGATTTAGATAGACCTAGATTTTATGCGACTATTTCCACAGAGGAAAGGCAGTGCTGTGATGAAGTGAAGGAAACTCGTAACAATTGATGCTCTTGCAGCAAGCGATGGACAACGTCGGCTGGAGGCTGGCGACGTTGTCGTCGATGGTCCTTCTGGCCGTCACCAAGTACCACATCATCTCCGTTGCCACGAAGGATGCCTCCGTCGACGGGCTCTGGCTGCTTACGGTACTAGACACGAAAGTGTTCCGGCTTTTTCTTCAAACCCTAGAGTAAACTCTAGGGTTTGAAAACCAAGCGCGGTTTGCGTATTCATTGCCCGACTCTCTTCATTCTTCCATGCTCCTGGCCATTCTCTCGGTCTCATAATGCGATTAAAAGGTTTGGTTTTCAAACCGTAGTAAACTCATTCCTACGTTGTCTGCACTCTCTTTCCTCAACCAACCATAGGCGGGGGTCATTCTTATTTCTGTAGGCTCATTTCTCAAGGTTTACTGAATAAACATTTCAAAAGGCTTATTGAGAAGGGTCATTCTGAGATCATTAGAGTACCTACTGAGCTAGCCAGCAGTAAACGGATGGGTAATCGTTCGATAATCCCGAGCCCTCTGGTATTCTCTGACTAGTAGTATATCTACTAGGGGTTTCACTACTAGTATCCGCGCTTATACTATCGGAACTAGCATAAATACTCTAGTAGTTAGAGAAAACCAGAGCCTCTCAGGTAGAGGTGTGCATGAGAGTTCTTTTGTTCAATATGCTTTGCTGCTTTGCGCGACGAGACACGTCGCGGTCATGAATGATGTATGAAACATAGTTTCCAGTATTAACGTAGTCTATAAAACGATGTATTTCCTTATTATTTCGAACCAATAAATCAATAATACTTTTCTTCTAATAAGTATCAGAAGAACTCTCACGGAGAGCTCTACTCTCAGGTGCTCATGGGTCCGTTCGTTGCGGCTCTCGCGGCTGTTATGACAGTGGTGGTGAGTATCCGTTAGCCTCCTACTTTCCAGTTTTACAACTTTATCTGGACTACTAGCAGTGGAAGGGGTCCAAGGGAGGGGGCTTTGATATAGGTGAAAGAGGATACAAACTTCGAACCTTCTTCGAAAATCCACTCAGTCCGAGTTGCCGGAGAATCTTGAGTAGGCCTCTCGATCCTCGCTTGGAGCTACTCCCCCCGTGCTCCAAGTCTTCAGGGGGGGGTCCATCCTCTTTTCCGCGATTGAGTAGACGTGGGGCGTTTTTACATATCCTTTCTTGATTGCCCTTCAGACGTACATCCGAGTGTCTAGCCAACATATCATCGTTCTCCACGAAGTTGTCTTGTGAGCTTTTCACTATTATTACTACTAGCGGTGTAGGAATGGCACTGGGAGCACACTTTCTTGAATGATCTATAAATGAACAAAATATAATAATAATAATAATAACAATTTATGAAAATCTTACAGCATCTTCATCGCGGGTGTGTACACGTTTCGCATGCTCGCGCTGCGTACCCGGATTGAGCTCTACTTCGACGCGAGTGAGGAACACCGAAAATGGAAGGCTGCGTCTAACAATCCAGTCGAATAGATTACAACCCTTTTTCTTCACATTCCACTTCGGAACGTATTGCACGTTTGTTTTTGCATTGGACCAGCTAGTTTACGTTGTCCTTCTACAACACCCAAACCGTTTCAGCGTTTTTATCGTAACATTTTTCGTAATTTAAATTGACGAATCAAGATGAATCTAAAGCATGCGTCGCTTAGCTGAGAAGGGGAAAAATCACACACCGACAACTGTAATGGGGAAGGCGAGAAAGCAGTTCGATATACACAATTAGCAACTTGCTGACAAAGAATGGGAAAAGCTCAACGAGTTTTTTCTGCTAATTTTAAAAATGTGTGAAATTAGTCACTTTGTAGCGAAATTCAACTTGCTTAACAACAAAATGTGTGTATGTAAACGTGGCAAAGCTTTTGCGCTAGACATTTTTCTTCTACACAAGTAAGCCTAGTGAACTTGGAGGGTTAGACTGGTGCGTCCTAAATGAGGGAGAATACTGGAAGCAATAATCACAATATAGCAAAGCCGAAAACTAGACAGGAACAAGGATATTGAACATGGTCATTTCGAAAAAATTCTATCAAATACCGAAAACGAGCGTAACAAGGACTGATGGGTGACTTCAAATTGTTTTATACACGCTTCAGCGTTTAGCCAAAAGCTGCAACTATTACACAATAAATCGATTACCTTTCGACTCGTATGGAAGTAAGCTAGGCGAATTGTAGGATGAAGGATTGGGGAGGGGAGGGGAGGGGAGGGGGGGGAGGGGGTTCTGACTTTCTGGCTCAGTTTCAGGGCTACATTAGAGTAGCGTAAACGGGAAAGCGAGTCAGAAAGAGAACCCAAGTATGGGGGGTAACAACATACAAAGACGAGTCGTTAGCATGATTAATAACGAATTGGTCGGATCATTTCTGCCTCACAGTTCCTGCTCGTATATCGACTCCTCCGGTTCGACTATGTTCCCTTGTTGATCAACCACCACCTCGTCCAAAACGCCTGCAAAGATTAATAGACTGTACGACTTGCGGCCTTTTCATCAGTATATTTTGTTTCACCTTGCTTCACCATTTTAAACCGATTTCACATTTTTTTTAAATCGCACATTTAACTTTCATATCCAAATCGTTATAACTTGTTTATAACTACAGTGATTTTACTGTAGTCATCTCTGTCCATGACAGTAGCCGTCTCCTACCAACCTTCCTCTCCCTCCACCTCCTCCACCGGCTCTTCTCCCTCCTCTCCCTCTCCCTCTTCGTGCATTCCCACTTCCTCGTGATGGACTACCATCTGAAAAAAACAGTGGATTCAGGGAAATAATTATTGCCATTCTTGGCTTCACAGCACAGACGAGAAGAGTAAGACTATGCATGGCAAAGTACTGACATCGTCTTACCCAAAATACCATACCTACTAAGTATACTTAAAAATAGAACAGACTTCAAGCAAAGCTTTCCATTGTCTTGTACTGGATCATATGACAAACAGGAAAAGATCCGATTGTATGGGTCTACATCTATCTCATACCTCATGTCCTCTCCTCATCTCCTCCTCCTCCACACTCATGGCTCCGTGTCGTGCCTCTTCCTCGGCCTGCAATGAAATCGAGCTTAGTATTGTCGTAACTATTTTACAAGCTGCCTTACCTAATAAAAAATTGATAAAATAATAAAACGCGTACCCTATCGACCTCGTCCATCTCCTCATCTTCATCCCCGTATCTCTCCTCTTCATCCTCCTCCTCCTCCTCTCCCTCCACTCCGAGAATCGTCTGCTGTATGTTCGCTGCCAGATTCTCGTCGATAACCTGTACAAATACGGTTGCTGTACCAATATAACCATCAAATATAACTAGTAAACAAGCTGTATAAAAGACAATTGGTGGGTGAAATTTTAGAGGAGACCCGCTTTAACGAATGGGATCCTCCATAAAAAGGGGGTGGGAGGCCGGACAATAGTTATGATGCTGACCTCTCCATCGGGAACCAGTACGTATATCGGCTCGCCGTCCGCGCCGTACACGGTTTGTACCTCAATTTAATAATTACAATGTGAATAAATAAACGATTGCTTTCGTTTTATCAAACTGGGCCACTGAGAAGAATTGCAAAAAGAAAGGCAGTTTCCCCATTCCAAACCTTGTCAAACTCGACATCCTCAAACTCCTGCTTGAGCTTGTTGAGTAGATGGGGATCCTGCACGTAGTCAACCTGCGTGAATGTACAAGAGTAAACACTTCATCATTATCGGATATGCGTGTACAATCTAACTCATCATCAACCAAACTTGCTTGCTGTTTGTAAGTGCCGAATCGTTTCAAAGAAGAATGCAATAAGGAAGAGAAAAGGTCTAACCTGCATCCGCCTGCCCCGCGCAGTGTTCTGACTCGAGGCCATCGGCGTTCGCTTGGGCTGCAATCACCACATAATATTATAATTCCAGGCTGCCTTACATAATTAGCAAAAACTCAAAAGCAATGATCCTAACAGCGTTTACACACTACGATTTTATGGTGCAGGCAGCCATCCTAACGTCCGATCGGACAAGCGCGCTCATGAATTCGTTCAAGCTATATCCTAAACCCGTTCTAAGGTTCGAAGATCAAAAACCACGTATCAAAGATCAAAGACCAAAGATCAACTCACGAAGGTGCCGGTGACCTGGGCGGTGGCGGAGGAGTGTCCCGTGTACTCGGGCATCATCTCCGGGTGCTTCGTCTTCAGATGGCGAATGCCCCTGCAAGACATTCACGTTACGGTTGGCAAACGGCTTCTGATGTGGTTATGTTTCACGATAGAGTGGTCATTATTACTACTTTCATTCTTCTATGCATTGCGAAGCCAAATGATCTGGGTTTTTTTCATCCGCTAATTCACGTATCATCGCTTTCCGCATCTTACGAATAAAAAGAGGAGGCTATCCATTCCGTATGTCAGTCAGCCTCCTTGCATACCTGCACATATTGTACGGTTTGTGTAGCGAGTAGGTCATGCTGCAGACGAGGCACTCGATGAGTTGAGGGTGCACGAATTCCATGCAGCCATCGGAGACTCGCTCCAGACGAGCCTGCCAGACAGCTACTTATTTCAAATATTGTATTGTATACCTTCTTCCCTTTCATCAGCATATTTAAATAGAGATGTGCAATCGAGCCCTTTCGATGGCTAGGCTTCTTCCCCTGTTCGCCCCTAACCCTACGATTAGAGGAGAAAGTATGAGTGAGTTTACTGACTCTTTAGCCAATAATAATAATATCTTCGTCATTTACTCGCACCTTACACAGTTCGTACTGCATGTCCTCCAGAAGCTCAGGATGGTGCACTCGGTAGTGCTTGATTGCACCGGCAGAGGTAACGGCGGCCAGAATGGAGATACCGCACACCTTGCACCTGCAATACGGTTATGTAACTGCCTCCTTTTCCTTACTATGTTTGACGCTTCTATGAATAATGGGTCAATGAAAGAAGATAATTGAAGAAGATAAGTGGATAAATATAACAAAGTAATACAGGAAGTACTAACCGCCACTCGCCCTCTGCAATTCCCTCGACGTATCGCGAATTGACGGGGACGGCCTGTCTCAGACTGGGCATGATAAAATTCCGCTTCGGCTTGTTCCGCTTCCCGAAGGTCATCCGAGAGTTCGTGTAGGCCGGATCCCTGCAAGACATTTCATTAAGATATAGAAACGTTCACGGTTCCGGATAGGTACGTAGAACCTAATTTCACAGCCGCAACCACATCTCCCCAACTTGTAAAAAAAGCGAATGCTACATGGGAGTTCGTTTAGTTGTTACAATGGGAAATTAGCTCTTCTCCGTGGCCACCACGAAGCATAGCTATGAAAGCGATTGCAGATCTCTGCTAGTGACTGTACCTCGTAGTCTCCGCGTCGTCATCGTCGACGAAGTCGTCCATGTCCACCGGCTGTCCCGTCTCCTCTGCCTGCTGGCGGCGCAATCGACGCTCGATGTTCTGCAAACGAAAAATTACTGAGCTTAGCAAGGTCAAGCATTACATTGAAACATTACTACAAACAATGAAAACGAGTACCAACCCGATCCAGTGCGCTCTCCGTGGAGAAGGTCTGCCCGAGCCGGTTGGACCTAAGATAATTGTTTCCGGTTACGAGAGGAAAGACAAATCACACCTTAGCTAAACCGTGAAAGTTGATGAAAAAAGTACGTGATAAACTACATCCTTTCCTACCGAAGCCCACAGAGGTCAAAAACCAAGCCTATACATTGTGAGACCGAGAGAAATGCATGGAAAAATGAAGCGTCAGACGATAAATACACTAATCGCATTTTATTTTCAAGTAGTACCCTAGTACCTGAGATGGTGCTCATCCGGCAGAACCACCTCGTAATCGTCTCCAAATTTCTCGATCAGCCGCGCATTGATCACCAGTTCCTGAAACGATTATCTATTTTCTTATTATAATATTATCTCCCAACAAGAACAAGAACAAGAACAACAAAACAAAAAAACAACAATAATAAATAGGGTAAAATGGTAAGATACCTGCAGACAGAGATGGCACTTGGGCACGTCGACCTCGTCGGGATGCACCTCGTGGAAGTGCATGGCAAGCATTGAACGGTCCATGAACATTCCGCACCTAAAAGACCGACAACTCAGCCAGCTCCGCCAGAGTTCGCTTTTTGAAGCTTTTTCTCGGTTACGTTTCAGACATTTATAAAGATGCACACTGAAACGTAACAGCGGAAAAAGAATCCTAATTTGCACTTGCTTATTAATAAACACGCACTTACTGCACTATGAGGATAAAAAAAACATTTGCAAGAAAACGGAACGTATGATGAATTCGGAAAATACGTCAGACTAACTAACCAGATGCACTGCAGGTTCTCCGGCGTATCCAGGCCCACGTCGACCACGGCAAAGTCCTGCAAAACCAGTCATTACTCTATTTGAGTTACCTCAGGCCTCAATTTGAGACAACAAATGCAAATTGATCATGCCAGTGTGTGTACACTATGCGAGTATACTAATAAAGGAATGCTTGGCTCGCACCAATCCCACCACAAAGTTTCTCACTATGTCCTAACATTTGGCAGGACAATTCTATGATTCTCACCTGAATGGACAGCGGCTTTCCAGGTCCGAGGGGATTGGCCCGGTTGGGCCACGTACCCGCACAGCGATGAGTGGACGGGTGCCAGGCGTTGAAGTGGCGCACCAGATGAACCACCTGCAATGCGCACGATCATCATGGAGTCCAAAAAAGCAGAGCGATACGAAGAGAGTGCATGCGAAGTAGGAATGAGCTTTCAGACGAAACAAGGAGACGACGCCGCCTTGCTCTGCGGAATGCGAATCGCCGACAACTGACCTCGAACTTCTTGTTCAGCGACACGACGGCATTGCAGATGCCGCAGCGGGCGTGCTGCTTGTCGACGAGCGAAACCTGACAACGAACACGGATCATACATGGGCACGGACCCGACGGTCGAGTGCTAGGCCCTCAATTTGTCAGAAACTTAACCTGGTAGGCTCCTCATTATTCGAGATGCCTCATTGGTAGGCTAACCAAACCGTCGTTTTATTCAGTGATAGGCCCTAGTTCAAAATAATGGACGGTAATGTTGCCCACGTATGATACGGATTACGCCGTGCAAATCCTATAGTAGCAAAAACAGCATCATTCATTTTGCATAACATACATGGGCTAGTGTTGTCCGAACATCTTTGCAGGCTGCCTTACATAATTGGGGTATATCAAAAGCAGCCATCCTAACAAGCGTTTTACACTATGATTCTCTTGTGCAGGCACCCATCCTAACGTCCGATCGGACAATCACGCCCATGTATGTTGCATAAACTTCTTACAAGAAGCATTTTGTTAGTTTTCATACGTTTTTTTTCTCTAAAGAACGCACCTTGACTTTCCTTCCCATCTTCTCGATCATCTTCTTCTTGAGCGCGACGTCCAACTGCTTGAGGCTCATGACCGCGGGGTTGACTCGGATCTAAAACAGGCAATCTTCGCTTACACTGCACATCGATATGAGTTGAACAAAAGCCAAAACAAATCTTTACTTTTTCAAGTACATGGCTCGAAGATTGCAATTTACCGTACCTGGCTGACTCGGCGAAGCGTTCGCTGGTGCCGTGCGGGTCTGCCGGATGGTGGCTGGAATTGTTGGCATGCCATCGAGAGAGGTAAGTAAAGTAGTAAGACTACAGCCTTTCCCCATAACTATTTGTCTCTTGCCAAGTACATAGTCATCCCCCACTCATTCATTCCATCCACCAAGCCCTCCACAGCTCCTCAAGTCATAGTTCGACCAAAACCAGCGCATGTATTACACTACCCCCTACACTATACCTCCTGTGGGTAGAGATGAGTCCTGAACCCGTTCTCCATTGTCTTCCTTTCGTGGTTCAGCTTCTCCTTCAGCCACACATCGTACCTAAATACGAATTTGGCGAATCAATACGGAATAAATATAATCTAAAGGAGAATAAATATGAAAAACGAGTCTCACGGAATCTCCTCCAGATCCATCTGTCCCTCCCCGAACACGTCCGGATGATTCGTGGGAAGGTGCTCATTAAGAAGCGTCTCGTACGGCACAATCTCACCACACAACCCGCAGCAGATATGCTTCAAGGTAGGAGCATTAGTTATCATACCATCCAAACAGGGAACATTTATCCTGCCCTACATTCCCATATACCCTACATTCCCATCCCAACGATATCACAACAATATTTCAGCCTAGTAATATTGGCATGGAAAATCTCAAGACTGACCTTATTATCGAGAAAGTTGAACTCGACAGTCCTCAGGTCGTTGGCTCCCCCTCCGCCCGCCATTGCCCCCTCCCCTCCCTCCATCATCCCACCCATTCCGTCCACCACACCCTCCACGTACATCTCACCTGAATACGCACTATGTATCATACTGTCTACACATTATTCGACTCATACATTTACCGCACGTGGAAACAACGTATCAAGCGATAACTGTTTAGGAAGCTTGTGCATTTTTGAATAAGATAAAAACGAGTGCCCTACCGTCGACATCGTACTGATCATAGTGCGTTCCCCCAGGAGACTGTACGCGAATGTAGTTGGGCTCCTCCTGGTAGCCGTCCATCTACAAAGTAAAGAGTAACCTCCTCCGTTCATTTCCTTCCTCCCCCACTACTTGAGCGAAACCAATGCTCAACCTTTTTGTACCAACACTTTACCACCACTACTACGTCTTGCCTCCCCCCACCCACCATTCCCCTCTCGATACTCTCCGCGATGAGAATCTCCTCAGCCCGGGGTCCCTCCTCCGGCTCGAGAGTGGGCGGAGCATCGTCATCTTCCTCTTCCTCTACTCCTCCCCCTCGTTGGTCCAGATCCAGCTCACCCTCCTGAAAACACAATCACCTCTCCTCCTCGATAACTCGTTCAGTTTGAAGCCTACCAATGCAATTCCAAAGTTCTAGTACCGTGTGACTTTACGCAAATTTATCGTATTTCCCCCCCCCTAAAGAACAACTTTCCGCTGCGACTTACAGTGTACCGTGGCTCCTTGACGTCCTGCTCCTCCTCGTCCTCCCTTCCCCTCCCTTCTCCCATCGTCTGCATTCTCCTCATCTCCTCCTCTTCCTCCCCTCCTCCCATCTGACTGCCCCCCTCCATTCCCTCGTCCACGTACTCAACCACTTCGTCGTACATCACCGATGAGTGCAATCTGCCAAGGCTCCATTATTGATTTAATTTATTCAATATGTACTTCCCAATTTCGCTCAAACTCACTCGTCCTAGAGCCTTTTTCTGCACTCAGCTAATATCCTAAAATGAGAAATAGTCGCGCGTAGAGCTCTGTGCAGTAAATGCCAATAGAGATAAGGCACCGGCTCAAAGGTAGCTCAGTGATATATATCATCAGTTTGCGGATCCAAAAGCTTTAAAAACGCGAAAAAAAGTAAAAGCACGCACTCTTCCTCCTCGATGACGACGTCTCCCTCCAGTAGCTGCTCGTGCAACTCCTCCTCTTCATGCAGAATCATCCTCCTCGTCGCGTACATCTGTCTCTCTCGAGGCGGCTCCGGCACCAGCCGGGAACCGGCGATTCCGCTTCCGGGAGATAGGTCCATCTACACGGAAGGGGTTACGGTATCACAGACTAACTAAGTTTAAGGAGCTTTAAAAGCATAAAGTGGCCCTACTACATATCTTCCAAGATGCGAGGCCGAATTGGGGCAAATCTAGCGTACCTCGTCCCTCCCTCGGTCCTCCGGCATCGTTCCCTCCTCATCGAATGGCTCGGTCAGTTCCTCCCCTCCCCCCTCCCTTTCCTCTTCCCTCTCCTCTCCTCCCTTCAACTCCTCCTCCTCTCTCCTCGACGCTTTTCTGCTGCGAGAGGTAGCCTGGGACAGCGATGCTTCAGCTGCTTCTGAATCGGGCAATTTATGTATTGCTATTATTATTATTATTATTATTATTATTATTATTATTATTATTTACTTACGCACACTCCGGTGTAGGTAAATAAATTAATCCTTTTTTAAATTACTAGAAAACAAAACAAGGCAATACGTTAACATCGGGCCTCACCACAATAAGATACATTAGTTCGGAACGACGAAAGGTGCATAGGAAAACGTTAGAGTGACAAAGTAGAAAAGTGCAAACGAACCCGTGAGCTTCCTCTTCCTCCGTCCACGGCCCTCCTCTTCGGGTTCTTCCTGAGGCCGTTCCGGTTCCTGCGAATTAACATTGACTTTTAATTTATTCAATCGGAAACAGCTACAATAAATGAAAACATTTAACAATAGTTGACAGTAAACCTCAAGTTTAGAAATAACTACCTACTCGTATCACCGCTACCGAAATGGGACAGAAGCATACACGTCGTACATAATTAGAGAAGCAGTTATCCTAACTATCCTATGTTTGCCTAGTGCAGGCACCACCCATCCTAACGTCAATCACACATCCTTACCGTCGTCGATTCGGCCCTTCTGGTAGTGCGACGGGGACTTCGGAGGGGCGACGACGTCGTCTCCGCCTTCTCGTTCTCTCGCATTCGTCTGGACGAGGCGACCGACGACTGGGAGGCGTTTCGTGACCGGGAGGAGGGCGGATGGAGGGAAGACGACTGTGCCGCCTGCAATGGCACGCATACATGGGTTAGCGTTGTCCGAACATCTTTACAGGCGCCCTTACATAATTAGAGGAAATCAAAAGCAGCAATCCTAACAAGGCTTTTGCATTATGATTCATGGGTGCAGGGACCCATCCTAACGTCAGATTGGACAACCGCGCCCATATATGATGGCACGGCGCATTCACTACGGTTTGCTCCGTAGGAGAGATTCGTATGCAGATTAAGAGAGAGGAGGCGAGAAAAGTGCCTTGGTATCAGCGCCTCCGACGTACTATTTGATCTATTAGAAGAAAGTTGGATTGATCTACAGGTTTCAAATTAAAGGAAAAAAACGATTTATAGTCTACGCTAGTATTGAAAATCTATAACTAATGCTAAACGGCTATGTTCACCACGGCCCTTTGCCAAGAACACCGAACACGTCAAAAAGCGAAAATGCGGTTCGAATTGCGACATTGCAATGTGCGAACGGTGAAGCACGGACAACCTGCATACTACTTGCATATAAAGTTGAATTAAAGCACAAAAACTTTGAAAGTACCTCGCTCCTCTCGGTATTCCTTCTCTGTCCTCTCCTCACGGGACTCTGCTCGGGTTCCCTGAATTTATTATTATTATTAGATTTAAGCAGCAAATATTGCGCCTAGATTCTTCAGTGTCACGTCTGTGCTGACAGAAGAAATTGTGCCCCAAGCATTACCCACTAGGTATTACCTAGCAACAACTCTATAAATTCACACAGAAAAGGATTACACAGATCCACAGATGAACCTTGCATACAGCTATGACAAATAATGTAGAAAATTTGCCAAAGAACTGTTACTAAAGTTTCAAATGTAAAAATAAAAGCAACAAGCTCACTTGATGGTCGACGGCGTATCCGCAGCTACTTCAGCACGCGGTCTGGTCCGTCCCTTTCGCATGATCTGGAAAATAATACTCGTTTCGATAATGACTACTTTGGCTAAAGTTCCATCTTTTCTGACTACTTTGACTGTTTCATGATAAGCACAGTACGTCTACGATTGAGAACAGTAAAGTGTAGGAGGCCAAAAATAAGCAAGGGTTCTCTTTCTGACGCTTTTTCACGGTTATGTTTCACTTTTCGACCTCTGTAGGCTTGCTCTGGTATTTATGGAAGCGTGAAACATAACCGAGAAAGAGGAACCCTAAAATAAGCGCTAAACAGGAAATGCAAAGTACCGGTGCGGCCTCATTGCGCACGTCTTCCGTTGTCCTCTGTGGTCTCTGAGTCGAGGGGCCTGACTTGGAAGGAGAAGCTGAGCCTCGGCCACGAGTGGCTAAAATGACGAAATGATAATAGAATTATTAAAATAATAAGGTGTATTGTGCAGGCGACTATGTAGAACGCGCCAATCTCGGCCGTAAAAGGATTATCGTCAAGCTGCCGTAGAATGAGGAAATATCATCTCGTTTTTGCCACAAAAGGTATGAGCAAACACTGTCCGGGAACTAGATCAAAAGTTGAAATAATATTGAAATTATAAAGTCAATGCAGGAAAAAAGTTGAGAAGTTCAACATTATTTCACATACCACGCGGCGAGGGCTCGCCAGTAGAGCCTTGGGCCCGACCACGTCGGGGTGACATCGGCGCATCGTCCCTCGCTCGGGCCGAGGCACCTGATAATCATAAAATATATTTAATTTAAATAAATAAATAAATAATAAATTTCAGCGAAAAACGCAGTGTGTAAACATGATCATGCGGTCACACTCTGCGCCCAGCCTCGTGTCACACCTCTCTTAGGCGGAGGCATCTATCGAGAGTAACCGCTCGTCAAGAGATTGTTCTGCACGGAGTGCTATCGTCAGTTCTCGATAGCTCCTGCAACAGTAACCGGTTTTCGAATATTAAACATTCGCGCTAAACGAGTAACGAGGTCTCGTACGGAAAGAGGATCGAGTCGGGACGCTGCACGGGTCCGCTCCGCTCGCGCGTCCCTGAATCAATGACGCGCGCGCAATTCAAACGCAATTTAGAGAGTGGGGAGTGAGCAAGATGAAAGGTGAAACATTACATGCACAAGCGTAATGCTTTTGAATTTGTCTTTGTTAGGAGTATTGACAGGGTACAAACGCTAAGACTACTAATCTAACCAAAATTTGTCAACTTCTGGAGAATTACGCTACAGTCCAATGTGTCACGTTTGTGATTTTCTACCGTATGCCATTTTTCCACCAATGTTTCCAAGCATTATATTATTTATTTTTTAGTCTTTATGTTGTTTAGACATGTCGAAGTTACTCTCAGAAAATATGCGAACGTAACTATATTATAGTAGAATTCCTAACACTCTGATGCTCGCCTCCTTGCAATTTCAAGCTTATCACGCATTCCACGAATGACTCATACACCCAGCTATCTCTCTCGTTGTATTTGGCCTTATCTAACCCTTCTAGGCTCTCCCCCATTACGGCCCTATCACTCTTTGCCAGAGGTTCCACCCCTTTTGGATGCTTCACAACTCTGGAAATGTCATCCTTTCACATAAATAAATATGTTATTGAAATTGTGATATATTAGCGTACATCTAACATGATGATTATATTTATTTTAATGAGCACGACCAATACAAGCTTTGTCAATAGATATTCTCCAGAATCTCTTCCCCCACTATTTCCAGCTGTATTTCCACCCCGAGTATCTACACTGTTTGCACACGTTGCTCATTGTCTCCCTCCTACCCGTGCTACTTCCCGGTCTTCGTCAATACTCTACGGCGCCGGCTCTGCAAATTTATGATTTTGCAGTTTTCCATATTTTTACTATACATATCAGATATATTCACATGTGCTGAAGGCTAAATGAAGCAATAGGCAGAATAATATCCGCGTAAATCGTTATAATGTGCGTTCAATCGATGAATCTCATTGTCAGCACCACCATACGTTCATCCCTTCCCCCTAAAGGCGTATTCCCCATCCATCTCCCATCACCCCAGCCCCCATCTTCTCTCCCCCTCTTGTCCTTCTATTGATCGTGGGCGAGAGAGGCCTTCGTTCCCTCTCTCCCTCCCAACATTCTCTCTCCTTCCCTCACCCTCCCTCCCCCTCTCCAACACTCTCCCCCACATTCTTCTCCCCGAATGTCCTATCGCGTCTATCGCTTCGTGTATAATCTCTGCAACATTAATTCGTAATCATTCTTCCCTTCCTATTCTAAATAGTGTTCAACCCTATCAACTTTCCATCTATCTATTTCAGTTGCTTCCAGTGTAACCCAATACCTCATTCCTTGCAAGATTCGAACCAACAATACCCCTACTACTAGTGTCATTCTGACTCATTCATTCCTGCACTTTATCGTCACCTTTGTTGATGCTCAAAATTATAACATCTCGTATTCTTTCTACTTTTCATAATCTGTCTAAGCCTCTCTTTTCCAGAATAACTGTTATGCAAATCTCTATTTCATCTAGCGCATTCCAAACTTACTAGTACCCAGCTGGAGTACATCTACCGACTACTTTTGCATGCTCTCTCTCCATCTATTGTTCTCTTCATTCATCCCTTGCTCGCTCGTTAATTGTGTTGAAACTACGGCAATCTTTCGTCGCACTCTCCTGGTTACTCTTGCCATTGCGCAGTTAGTGCGTAGATAGATTATATACTATTCTTATTATCATTTCGCAGTTGCAAGACACTACCCACAATGGAGGACAACAGCGCTCCGCCCGAGCCCGTGCTCGAAGTACCCCCGCCCCAGCACATCAAGATCCTCGAGACCGCCGACGACATCCAGGTCCGGCTTTCAGCCACCCCTATCTCCCGGCCCTACCGTATACCGGCCCTACGGTAACCCCCCCTCTCTCTGCAGAACCGGCGGTCGGAGGTGCTCGGGCACTACGATCAGTTCAAGAAGTTCGCCAAGGTCAAGCGGGACCACCTCGAGGAGGCCAGGCAATTCCAGGTGGGACCCGGCGGGATTTGAATTGGATCATTGATTAACTGGCTCTCATAATACATGATGTAGTGAATACTGATCGACATGACATGGTACGATACCCCAAGATTACCCGGGATTACGGTAGCCTTGCAGTTCTTCAAAAGGGACGCTGATGAACTGGAGATCTGGATCCGCGAGAAGCTGGAGACGGCCAAGGAGGAGACGTACCGGGACACTACGAACCTCCAGGTCCGGCTTTTAGTGAAGGCGCTGCTTTTCGGCTGCCATTCCGGCTCTAAGCAATCTCATCGGCACAGATTCCAATAACTTGTTTCGCTATTCCATAGTCGATCTTGAGGCCTGACCTCGGTTGGCCACTGAAGTTGATTGTCGGGTCAACTACGGTACTTATCTATCTGTGCTTTTTGCGTCTTGCGTCTTGCGCGCTCTGTCGTTGCGTGTTTCTGGATGCATCTCTCCAAGTGTTTATATTTGCGGAGAGAGGTTCCCCCTTCTCTCTTCTCTTCTCTCGCCCTCTCACCTCCCTTCGTAGCGCCTTGTTCCCTCATGAACCCCATCGTGCTATTCTCAGTTTATGCCTCCTTTAGGAGAGAAGGGGGGACACAGCCGCTGCTTAGGAAGTGTTTATAATTGAATAGGAGGAGAAGACAAGACCAGAGCCGTCGAATAGAGAGACACACACTCTGTATAAGACGGCGTTTGTTCCTTGTAGAAGATAATCAGGACAGAGACTCGAGAAGCTCTGAAGAAGTAAGGAATGCACAGAATGAATAGACCTCGCGATAAGAAGAGAATTGAAGGGGGTAGATAAGATGATGTGAATGAGGGGACAGTACACAGTGCCGTGACGGATCTAACACCGCATTTTTGATGGAAGCTAAGATGCATAATTTGCATAATATCGATCCATCTTGGTGCATCATATGAGAACACGTATACGATCGGTTCATCTCTCCAGAGAGAAGGGGGGCCTTGACCCAGCTGAACGGAACTTCTAGTGAGAGGGGAGAGAAGGGAGAGATTGTTGGGAGCGGGGACATGATTAGGAAGTCGGGATGGAGAGATGCAAGAATGCGAGATATGGCACATAGTACAGTGGTTGGGATATAGTGGAAACATAACATTGATGCCGTAATCCTATTATATTATTTTCCAAATGAATCAGATTCTTGTGACCAGGCGATAGGGCGATTTATAATGCATGCAATGTGGCTGGAGAACGAGCACTTGTGTTCCATTTGTGACTAGTATCAAGCGAATAGCTCTCTCGATTCCCCCCCCCCTTCCCGGATTGCCGAAACGTATTTGCCCATGGTTGGCCGGAGCAGAGGAAGCGTGGGGGATTGATAGAGAGTTGGGGGGAGAGAGAATGGGGAGAGGGGAGAGAAGGGAGGAAGAACGAGTGAGTAAGAGACCCTTTGAGTCAGCTACGAATCGATGGCCCCAGCCAAGTTTTTGCCCTTCCGGAGAGAGTTTCTGAGTCGAAGGGAAGGCTAACTAGCAAGGGAGATGGGGAACATTTCAACCAAACCCAAATAATATCGTTTGCGGGTTGCGGAAAGTGTAGATTGCTCGACTGAAACTCTAACCTGTGAAGATTTTGATGTTTTATGCTGACGGTCTACGATAAATAGCTATACACTATAGCCTATGCTCCATGGGGTGAAGCTGCCTCTAACGGAACAGAGGATCTCGCAGTTTAAAGGGAAGAGGGTAGAGTGTAAGCTGATACATGCTAAGGGAGGCCCTACTAACAATTAGTATCACTGACTTTGCAGTAAGGAGCAAGCCTTGGTATTGTTCATTCTAACTACTTACTTATTTACTTGAAGGTTGTCCATCTCATAGCTAAGCATCGAGGGGGTCAGTAGTAAAATGTTTATCGCCTCGTTCTCGTAGCAGTAACACGAGAGAGTAGCCACCCTCAGACACTCTCTAGAGTCCCTGCCATTTCGCAACGATCACTCACATAAGCTGTGTATTATGCATAACAAAATGTCGACGGGGAAGGCATCGAACAACGCATATAAAGGAAGACACGCATAATTATTAAAAATAGAAAATTCTAGAAATAGTTGAAGTATGAATTTGCAGGCCAAGATCCAGAAGCATGAAGCCTTCGAGGCGGAGGTGCAGGCCCATGCAAGGACCATCACCACTCTCGACAAGACCGGACTGGACATGATACAGCACGGACACTATGCCAGCGATGTCATCAAGGTATAACACCTGTGACATATGCTCTGACAATGACAATGACAATGACATGTGACAATGACATACCGCTTGCAGAAGCGCCTCGAGTACCTGCATCAACTGTGGGACCAGCTGATGTTCAAGCTAAAGGACAAGGGAAAGAAGCTGCAGCAGGCACTCAAGCTGCTGCAGTTCATTCGACAGTGTGATGAAGTGCTGTACTGGATCAGAGATAAGGTCGGTTTGGAGGGAGAATGCGACTGAGATCATTACGTTTATTGCCATACGTCACTAGATACGGACAAGAATATGCGATAGCACGGAAGCAATAAACGTATTACAAGTTCCAAAGTAGTTACCGTAACCCGCGTGTTGATGTGCAGGAGACGTTCGTGTCGAGCGAGGACATGGGAATGGATCTCGAACACGTGGAGGTCCTGCAGCGAAAGTTCGACGACTTCCTCAAGGTTGCAAAGTTTATTGATCTTTTGCTATTTATGAGCAGCAATCGAATTATAATGCCATAATACTGAAATCTAATTGTAAGAATGACTTTCTTATTGAACTGAAAATGACCATTTCCCTCTTCAGGAACTCGGAAACCACCAGTACCGTATTGTGGAGATCGAGGAGGCCGCCAGGAAGCTGGTAGAGGACGGGCACGATGAGACGGAACAGATATACAAGGTTATCTTGGATCTCTGATCTTTGATCTTTGATCTTTGCAGAAACGCGACGAGGTCAACGAGGCGTGGCATCGCCTGTCGACGCTGGCGGCCTCTCGCAAGGAGAACTTGTACGGGGCGCACCAGGTTCAGCGGTTCAACAGGTACGTAGATCACCGAAATTTGCATAAATCACCGAAATTTGCATAAATCTCCAAAATTTGCATAAGTTACGAAAATTTGCATAAATTTCCGTGTTGCAGGGACGCAGACGAGACGCTTGCCTGGATCGCGGAGAAGCACACTCCGTTGGAGAGCGACGACTTCGGAAGGGATCTGAATAATGTACAGGCACTGCAGAGGAAACACGAGGGAACCGAGAGGTACGGGGGGGGGGGTTATTGGAGGTCGTTTCATGTGAACACTGGGTAGAGATAAGCTACAAAGAAGTCTTTGCGTCATCCTAACCTTTTTGACGATATGTCCATAGCATGCATCGATAGCCTCGATGGCTTGTTGGCGTTCTAGGATGAGGCTAACATATTTCAGAGACCTGGTGGCCATCGAGAGTAAGATGGGCCAGCTGGAAAAGGACACGGCGAGATTGGTTGAGACCCACCCCGACCGGAAGGACGTCATCAATGCCAAGATGGATGAGGTATCTACATACTGCTACGATCTGATATCTCGTCATTTGGTCCCTATCGACAATTCCATATTCTTGTGTATTTTCTCGTTGAAATCTTCCGATTATTGTCCACAGCTTAATAAATGAATAAAAAAGGCTAAATGATCGAATGAACCTTGCCTCGCAGGCCCGCTCTGCCTGGAATGCCCTGAGGGATGCGGCCCAACGCCGCAAGGACGGCCTCGAGAAGAGCTACGCCCTCCAGCGATTCCTCGCTGACTACAGGGATCTCATGTCCTGGATGAACGACATGAAGGTATAGAAAGATATCGATATATTTCGAAGATGTCTCCATTTCTTACTGCTAGTTGTATTAGCCGAAGCTCATTTATATACGCAGTGAAACGTGTTTACAGCAGGGCATGCTTGTATGGGGGAAGTAAACAAGGCAGAAATAACATGAAGAATGAGAAATAACACGAATATTCAGGCCATCGTATCGGCAGACGAGCCGGCAAAGGACGTGGCGGGCGCGGAGGCGCTCTTGGAGGCACATCAGGAGCACAAGGTACATATTTAGATAATCATTGACTAAAACGTTCCGCCAGTATACATCATTCCTACACTCATTTCTTATTGTTTCGCTCTCTCGTCGGAAATAGGACTGAGACGAACGTTTTCCTCAACCATGAGTGTAATACTTGCCATCTCAACGATTGCCCTCAGGGCGAGATCGATGCCCGCGAGGACTCGTTCAACCTGACGGCGGATGCGGGTCAGAAGCTGCTGGATGACGGGGTCGGAGAGGGCGACGACGTCAGGGGCAAACTGGAACAGCTGGCCAAGGAGAAGGTACGAGTTGTAATCATTTATTATATCCTAGGGTGGTTATGTTTCAGACTTCTATGAATATCGGGATATACTTACGGAGAATTTACATGTGCAAATATTTGCACGTTTACATCGGAAGTAAGCATATTCCTCTTCAGGCTGCCCTGCTCGCTCTGTGGGAGGAACGCCGTATCCTGTACGAGCAGTGCATGGACCTGCAGCTCTTCTACAGGGACACGGACCAGGCTGAGAACTGGATGGCCAAGCAAGAGGTGGGCATTGTAGATGGGGTGGTGCGCAATGGGTCCTTGGTCTCTTGTGAGTTAAAGGGACATGGAAGCCAAAAAAGATTGGCCTTCATATGAAAGTTTATCGCCTAAATAATATAGAAATCAAAACCAGAGTGCACAAAAATGTCTACTTCGCGAGATATCCTAAAAATCGTTTCTCAGCCAAGGCGCAGTCCTACTGCGTTTAGCGCATAGTAACGAGGCAAATGGCATCGAGGTATTCCCGGAACAAATAAATATTTTTCGCTCCGGAAATTTTTTAAAAATATTTTTCAAACGCTATTATCTTTCTTATCGTCTCAGAAACATATTCTAGAAGTATGGCCATGTTTGGTTTCACAAAATTTCTCGCTTCCATGTCCCTTTAATAAGGGAAATGGTCGATCTTGCCTTCAGCTATCACAAGATTCCTTTTATACTAACAATAAATTTAGGCAAAGTGCTCGATGAGAATAGCTTAACACTTCTCCTTGCAGGCCTTCCTGGCCAACCAGGACCTCGGAGACTCGCTGGACACGGTCGAATCGCTGATCAAGAAGCACGAGGACTTCGAGAAGTCGCTTAACGCCCAGGAGGAGAAGATCAATGCCTTGGACGAGTTCGCCACCAAGCTCATCCAGGTAACCGGGTTCCCTTTCTGACACCGCTCTCCCGGCTGTGCTTCCATAAATGCAGAGGACATGTCGAGGGAACAGGGGCATTGAAACAAAGATTGAGGGGGAAAAACATAACTTCATTCCCGGTTCGGGAAACTATGGGCTGTATAGCATGCTTGAAACATATATTTGAATTTTCACTCTAGAATAGGTTTACATGCTAGAACAATAGTTCTTAGACCTTACTCCCAAGGGGTTTCCACAGATGAGCCTCCGCCCCTTGGGAGGTGTATCTATAGCTATCTGGCAGAAGGAGGCGAAACAGCTATGCACCGTTTAGCATTAGTTGTAGATTTTCCATTTTGGCGTAGTCTATAGACATTGTCTTCTCTTACAATTTAGAACTTATAAAACAATGAAACTTTTCTCCTGATATCCCGAACGACCGTTGCAGGGTCAGCACTACGAAGCGCCGAAGGTTGCCGAGAGGAGGCAGGCGCTGCTGGACAGGTACGTTTATCCTGACCCTCTTGGTTACTGAATCCCGAACTCGCATGTCGATAACGCAGAAAGAGACTGGACACAACCTTGAGCTGGGAAAATAGAAAGAAGCGAATAATAAGCGTAATCTCTCAGACGACGCCGTCTGACGCAGCGGGCGATGGACCGAGCGGCGAAGCTGGCCGAGAGCTACAAGCGACAGCAGTTCGACAGGGACTGCGATGAGATGGTACGGGGACATCCAGCATATTGCTAGAGATTTTGCTAAAGAACCGCTGCTCTAAATGCCTGCGTGAATTTTTAAAAAAAGAATTTTTGAAAGAATTTTTCCTATTGTCTGCACAGCTTGTTTTCGTTGCTACGACTCGCTTCTTTGTGGAAAGACGCCGATTGGTCCTAATGAATCCTCACGCAGGTCTCGTGGATGACGGAGAAGCTGAAGACCGCAAGGGACGAGAGCTACCTTGACCCGACCAACATTCGGTACGATTCCATTGGAATAGCTCCAAGTTCCCGATTGAAATCGCTTTCTTTTTCTCAAGTCCCTACCAACATTTCACGCTACCCGAATCCACATTTCCGTTGAAATGATAGGAACAGGACCAAGAGAAAAACGAAGAGAATAAAATAAGATTGCATTTGCAGCGGGAAGCTGCAGAAGCACATCAACTTCGAGCAGGAGTTGAAGGCGAACAAGAAGAGACTGGAGGACATCACGAAGACGGGAGAGGAGATCGTCGACTCGGGCCACTACGCTGCTGATCATGTACGCCCTTTTCCGCTTTTCCGCTTTTTCGCAAAATTCTCGCCTTCTTTGGGGAATCGTTCATACTGCAGCGTTCAATTGTAGTGGAATAAGCCTCAGTCCGAATGCCTGCAATATATCACCTTTTACGCTCTCTAGTCCGACATAGACTATTTGTATTCCATTAAATATGTAGCATAGTATTCATTTCTCGTTTGTGCAGGTCCGCGATCGTCTCCGTGAGGTGGACGGTCTGTGGGCGGAGCTGGTCGACGCGTCCGCACGGAAGGTACGGTAGCTTGGGTTACGGTAGCTACCGTTATACTGTATTATTGATTAATTTATGATAATTGATTTATTGATTTTCTTGGCAGGGTGCCAAGCTGCGCGAGGCGGGCGACGAGCAGCAGTTCAACCGCAACATCGAGGACGTCGAACTGTGGCTGTCCGAGCTGGAGGGGCAGGTACACAGATCAAAGATCAAACTACAAAAACCAAAGATCAAACTACAAAGTCCAAAGATCAAACTACAATCTGGTCGCGTCAGGTGGCCTCCGAAGACTACGGCAAGGACCTCGTCTCGGTGCAGAACCTGCAGAAGAAGATGCAGCTGCTGGAGAACGACTACGCCGCGCACCAGGTGCGTGGAGGCGATTGATCAGAAATCAAAGATCAAAGCACAAAGATCAGAGATCAAAGACCAAAGTTCAGGACCGGGTCGAGGGCATTCGGCAGGCGGCCGGCAACTTCCAGACGGAGGAGCACTTCAACGCGCCAGTCATCCTGCGGAAGCAGGAGGCGCTCCAGCAGCGATACGCTGTAAGGGGACTTGTGTAGCATGACGGAATTGACGAAATGCTTTGAAACGAAAGTCCTTCATTTGCTTTATAATGGTATGGCCAAAATATATTGCTAGTTGACTTTGATTCTCCTACAGATTTAGCTACAGAAAAGCCCTATTTCGCGTTCTCATAAGAAATAGGAACGATGAGGCGGAACACTTTCCTAAGCATAGCGTATTGTGCCCTTCTTCAGACGCTGCGCGACCCGCTCGAACGTCGGAAGCGGAAGCTGGGCGACTCGCTCCAGGGCAACCAGCTCTTCCGCGACATCGAGGACGAGCTGGCCTGGATCCGGGAGAAGGAACAGGTTTCGTCTTTGAGCTTTGATCTTTGGTCTTTGATTTTTGGTCTTTGGTCTTTGATCGTCGAACCCCAGCTCAGGTGGCCGCATCGACCAACCGTGGTCGTGACCTGATTGGAGTGCAGAACCTCATCAAGAAGCAGCAAGGTAGATAGGCATTTCGTTTACTCTACGAAAGCAGAGAAGCGCTTTTTTAATGTTTCGATGTAATATGCGGAAATGATAATAAAAATTACACCAAAACCATAAATCTATCTCGAAACATGGCATACTTTGCAGCGCTCATCGCTGAAATCACCAATCACGAGGGTCAGATCGAGGCTGTATCGAAGGCCGCCGAGGATATGGTTTCCCAAGGTAAAGTCGCGAGCACGATACTTCTTATTAACTTACTATTGTATGAATCCATCACCTAGAGAATAGCGTAATAGAGCGGTGAAATAGATGGATTGGATGAATTCCGGTTCCAGGCCACTTCCTGGCTCCGGAGATCCGGGACAAGCTGGCTCAGCTTCGGGACTCGTGGAGAGCTCTCAAGAACAAGGCAGAGAAGCGCCGTCTTGAATTGGCCGATTCCCTCCAGGTATCGTATACTTGTCCCCCTGACCGATCTCTCTGCTTGTTGCGTAGCGCAGTCGGTAGTGAGCTAGCTTTCGGGTGAGGGTCGCATGGGTTCGACCCCCGTCCAACGCCACTGAAGAAACTTTACTGTCAGTTCTGCTTCTGAGTGTTAGTGAAGCCATTATTCAGTTCTGAGGCGATTTTGCGCCTTTTGCTAAATGTTAAAGTTGATTATCGATCGATGAATAACGGGGAAATGGCAGGCCCACCAGTACCTGGCTGATGCGAATGAGGCGGAGAGTTGGATGGCGGAGAAGGAACCGATCGTGAGCAGTGGAGACTACGGAAAGGACGAGGACAGGTGAGCTATCTACATTGTCACTAGACATGCAATAAAAAAGGCTTTAATTAAATATTAAAATATGTTTTAAAAAAATTTCCGTTGATTTCAGCGCCGAGGCGCTGCTCAAGAAGCACCGTGCGATGCTCTCAGATCTGGAGGCATTCAAGGTATATTTTCATTATATTTAATTATTTCTGTTATATGTATTAACCTTTTAAAACACTGATAATAATGCCAGATAATAAGATAATAATTACAGGGAACGATCGAGGACCTGCGCAAGCAAGCTGGCCAGTGCAAGTACCAAGAACAGCCGATGGGACAGCTCGGTGGGTTACTGTATCTGGAAGGGTTACGGTAGCGACGGTATCTGGACGGAATACACTCTTCTTTAACGTAACAGATGTTTTGGCTTTAGAAATGCAAAGAAAGTCTCTTACCGTGCACTGATGCGAGAATTATCCAGACATCAGTAAATAGCCAGAGATGAAGAAGGCAGGATTACGGTAGTCGAACAATCGTTGCAGGACGCGACGTGGTCCTGGCTCTATACGACTACCAGGAGAAGTCGCCGAGGGAGGTCTCCATGAAGAAGGGCGACATCCTCACGCTGCTCAACGCCAGCAATAAGGACTGGTACGTTTGCTTAGAGATCAAGGATCAGAGATCAAAGATCAAAGGTCAAGGATCAAAGATCAACGTCTCATTGCAGGTGGAAGGTGGAGGTGAACGACCGCCAGGGCTTCGTGCCCGCGGCCTACGTCAAGAAGATGGACCCAGGAGCGGCCCAGGCCCACCACATGCCCCAGGTAATGAATAATATTATTATTATTTTAATGTAAATATAGATAGTTTATTAGTTTTAATTTATTAAAAATTGAAAATGCATAGGTCAACTCGATCGGTGGAAAGCAGAACGAGATTGAGGACAAGTACCACAGGCTGATGATGTCCGGCGAGACTAGGAAGAGGTGAATGGAGATGAAGATTGCCACGGATAAGAGCGGGGATGGAATGTTCTATTGCAGAAAGCTCGAGGAGGCGTGCAAGGGTTATCAACTGCTGCGAGAGGCCAACGATCTGGCGGAATGGATCAAGAGCAGGGTACGCTACCGCATTCATTGAATAGGGGCAGATTCGAGACCCGGTTGGGTTATGTTTCACAGTCCGCTATATAAGAAACAGGAGCAATAACGTGGCGAATCGATAGCTCTATAAAAGAGAGAAATGCACCGGTGAACAGACCTCGAGATAATCATGAGTAATCAAGTTCAGACTAACATGGCAGAAGTAAGTTTGACACGAATCTCGAAAGAGTATCTTACCGGTAAACGCATCCCACCTAAAGAAGGGGGCGACTCTCGAATCACTTACAGAGCACTTCTAATATGCAAATTTGCTGATGAATCTCGGCAAAGCAAGTGATTCGAGAGCTTGTCCCCAGAATGCTCCTCGACTCCTTCCCCTGTCCCCGTACCTTCCTCATTTCTCTTCGCCTCTTCTCTTCTATCAGCATATTTGCGATTGCTTATCGTTTTCTTGCCAAAATTACCATTATATTTACGTGGTGACTCGTTCTAGTGGAAAACTACCCCCGTGTCTGGTCCGGCTGTCACTGACAGTGTCAGTATCATATGTCATATGTCATCCAATCTAGCCCGACCAGACGTTGCCCGTGACATTTCTCCATCCAGTCGTCGTATATCCTAGCTGCCTTCGTTCCTAATTCCTGCTTGCTTCATTTTCGATCGGTGACAAGATATTGTAGCAGACACAAGAAAGGGCAGGGCTACTCTTCATGGCTATGGAATTCACACTAATTGTTCACTTCAATTCCCATTTACCGGTAACCAGACCGTGATTTGAAGCATAGCCATGAGTTTACCCCGCCTGTACAATACGTTATAGCGGCCACGCGGTCCACCTGTGGTACTTGAAGCAAACGTGCGTAGATCCAACAGGGCGCAACCGGGCTTTTCGCAATTCACTTCCGCTGTACACGACGAAGCGAAAAGCCCGGGTCGCCCGGCTTGAATGCGTTTCAAGGAGCATTTACATTGTTCAGGAAGCGGTGGCTGCCCAGCAAGAGATCGGAACCGATCTCGAACAGGTGGAGGTACTCCAGAAGAAGTTTGACGACTTCAAGGGAGACCTCAAGGCGAACGAGGTGAGAGCTGCATTAGAGGAGAGTTGAACATGTTGTGTAAAGTTGGAGTAGCTTCTTGTGCTAAAGATCTGGAATTACAGTAGATCTCTAACTGTAACACACAAAAAAAGTTGAATAGCACACCGGAATGATATACAGTCGTGCTTCGGGGGCAAGAGTATTCGTTTGAGGTTCGTCTGCAAGAGATGAACCAGATCGCGACGGCACTGACCAGTGTGGGACAGACGGAGACCGCGGTGCGCATTCGACAGCAGATCGAGGATCTCAACCAGAGGTATCTATAATACCCGATGAAAACGGCGCTTGTGGTTGAGCATTCTTTACAATAAAGGAAAGACATTAAAGCAATATGCAAATTCGTGCAAAAATATGTAAATTTATAATAAATTGCAGATGGAAGGCGCTGGAGGAGCAGACGGAACAGCGGGAGCAGCAGCTGGGATCGGCGCACGAAGTGCAGAGATTCCATCGGGACGTCGATGAGACCAGGGACTGGATACAGGAGAAGGTACGGACGAATTCACCCGAACATTCACGTTGACGTTGCGCCGCACTCACTAGAGTGGCGCTAATTGGAAAAATGATGCAAATATGCATGGTAAACACAGAACGATTATTGTTGGAACGCAAATTTGAATGCCAAATTTGATAGTCTGCCTATGCAGCCAATAAGTGCTAAAACAGAAAAAAAAACATAAAATACTAGCTAGTATTTCCCTTCAGGACGACGCGCTCAACTCGGACGACTTTGGCCGTGACCTTCGCTCCGTACAGGCACTCCAGAGGAAGCACGAGGGAGTCGAGAGGTAAGGACTTATTTGCTTGCTCATCTTCCGAAATCCGCCTGGAATATGCTTCAATGCTTCTATAAATGAATTTAAATGGCCGGTTCTTTGTTAAGTATATATTCTCTCATTTCCCATTAGAGAATAACGATGAATGAAATAGTTATACCTCCCTTTCAGAGACCTCGCGGCGCTGGGAGACAAGATCAAATCGCTGGACGAGAAGGCGAACAAGCTACGGCAGTCGCACCCCGAGGCGGCCGAGCAGATCTATGACCTGCAGAAGGAGCTGAACGAACAGTGGAACAGGTACGGTAGAGTGTACAGATCAATGTATCTTAGTAATGTATGTATCTATGCCTTATCTATTTTTACAATTTCCATATTTCTTTCCCAATAAGACTATAGCTCGGTCCTGTGCGCACTTCGCTCCAGTATTGCAAGTGGTAGCCTGTATGGGGTTACGGTAGGCCTATCGTAAACTGACTTTGATGTGCAGGTTGACGGCGAAGGCGAACAATCGCAAGGAGAAGCTGCTCGATTCGTACGACTACCAGAGGTACCTGTCCGACGCGAGGGACCTGCTCCAGTGGATCGCCAGCATGAACCAACTGGTCTCCAGCCAGGAACTGGCCAACGATGTCACCGGTATGATCTTTGATCTTCGAAAGTTGATCTTTGATCTCTGTAGGAGCCGAGGCGCTGCTTGAGCGCCACCAGGAGTACCGGACGGAGATCGATGCGCGAGCGGCCACCTTCCAGGTTGGATTACGTTTCAGCCGCGGTATTTAGTCGTTGTGATCGTTGGCGCCTAGTTTAGCTGCTTTCAGAAAAGATAAAAAAGAATATAAATGATGTACTTTATGAACCGGTTGACCGACTCTAACGACTGGGTGTAAGCACTGTACTGCAGGCCTTCGACCAGTTCGCCAACCAACTCCTCAACAATCGCCACTACGCATCGGACGACATCAAGCGCAAGCAGCAGGAGGTGAGATAGGATCAGATGGGCATGAGAAATACTAGGAATACTAGCTAAATAAGAAAATACAGAGACTCGGGCAACAACTAAAGCTTTGTTGGTACAGAAAATGTCAAAGCTCCTTTCGCAAATAAGCAGCGGCATTGACTTGGTACCGTGCCAAGTTCCTACCGTACCCTTGGATGTGCAGGTGGAGGACGCGCGCCGACGCCTCGAGGACGCGTGGGTGGCGCGTCGCAACGTGCTCGATCAGTGTCTCGAACTGCAACTCTTCTACCGAGACTGCGAACAGGCCGACAACTGGATGTCCGCCCGCGAGGCCTTCCTCGCTCAGGTTTGATCTTTGGTCCTTGGTCTTTGATCTTTGGACTCCATGATCTTTGATCTTTCAGGAGGACCCGACCGGCGACAATGTCGAGTCGCTGATCAAGAAGCACGAGGACTTCGACAAGGCCATCACTAACCAGCAGGAGAAGATGAACGCCCTCCAGGTATATAGAGTGTTGATCTATGGTCTTTGTAGTTTGCCCTCTGATCTTTGATCTTCGCAGGCCTTCGCTAACCAACTCGTCAACAACGGCCACTACGACGCGCCGGCGGTCATGCGCAAGCAGAGCGACATCCAGAAGAGGTTTGAATATAATTTTCCCGCTAAAAGCTGAAATTTGAATATTACAATAACCCAAGCATTCCAGATGGGACCAGCTGAAGGACGCGCTGATCGACAAGCGATCCAAACTGGGCGAGAGCCAGACCCTGCAGCAGTTCTCGCGCGATGCCGATGAGATCGAGAACTGGATCGCGGAGAAGTTCCAGGTGAGCGGAGAGGGATTACGGTAGTTCAGTTCGCGATAGGTGGGCGGAGCTAAGGCAAGGGGCATTGCAGGTAGCCCAAGAGGAGAACTACCGCGACCCGACGCACATACAGCAGAAGCACCAGAAGCAGCAGGCCTTCGAGGTACGGTTGGGGGAAATGTTGCATCTTTCCCGTCTGGGAGGTATAAAGAGAAGAGCATAGGAGAATCCGGACAAAGTAGGAATAACGGGGATTAGTGACGGAACGTTTCCGTGAATAATGACTGGTTGTTCAGGCGGAGCTGGCGGCCAACTCGGACCGTATCGCAACGCTGATCAACGCCGGCCAGAACCTCATCGACGGGGCGAAGTGCCAGGGAGGAGAGGACGCTGTCTCTGCCAGACTCAAGGCTCTCAACGATCAGGCGAGTTACTTAATTGAGTATAATTCCCCTGGGGAATAATTCACTAGGTGCAAAAATATTCCTTTTGCGGAGGCTAGCGTGAGATGAAGTAATATAATGCAACGTTCTTTCAGTGGGAATTGCTGGTGAAGACAACGAAGGAGAAGTCCTTCCGCCTCAAGGAGGCCAACAAGCAGAAGAGTTTCATGGCCGCGGTCAAGGTACGGTAGTTATCGATTAGTTATCGATTTATCATGCTAATTTGCATATTGATTGAACGATTTGAATCTTTGCAGGACCTTGAGTTCTGGCTGGGCGAGGTGGAGATTCTGCTGCGATCGGACGACTTCGGCAAGGATCTGGCCTCGATCGAGAACCTCCTCAAGAAGCAGCAACTCATTGAGGCTGATATCGACGCGCACAGGGTGCGGTAGGATTGGACGGTGGCACGTTCATGGCCGAAAATCATGATGTTATGCACATTTGCATAACTTACACTGAGAAAAGTTTTCATAACTTTATCGGAAGTATCCTGGACGGATACATCGGAATTGATTTTACTAAATGGCTTGGAATGGATTCCCGATGTATCGTCTGGTGCGGAATTATTCAAAAGTCACGGAAAGTTGTCTCAGTGTATATTTGGCCCTAATAGGCTTTCAGTCTACCCCTTTAAGGATACCCACGGCCTGCTCGAGGCTATAGAACAGCACAGAGTCGGTTGAGAGAGTAGACAATCGTGGTGGCATCGAGGCTCCTAGCGAATGATCCATCGATACCAATCAATAATCAATCATTGAACCTCCGATTCAACGGATCATTCGCTACGGTGCTAGTAGACAATGGCTTACTGTATAATCCGACCGTCAATCTGAACCACTCATTCGTTCGAGATGGTTGCTTGTAGCTGTTTGAGTTTATTGGATGGAAAAGTGTCATCAATCGATATGTATTCCGGGAGTTACGGTAGCTTTTCCGTTCAGGACCGCGTGGACGAGATGAACGCGCAGGCTGATTCGCTGCTGGGCAATGAACAGTTCGAGGGTGGACAGATCGATGAGAGGAGAAAGGTATAATATTGTTTTGGAATATTTCAATATTTAAAAAAAATAATGAATGAAATAATATTGGTCAGGCAATCAACGGCCGCTACGACGACGTGAAGGAGTTGGCGAAGCAGAGGAGGGAGAAGCTGAACAAGGCGCTCAACGTACACCAGTTCTTCCGAGACATCGACGACGAGGAGAGCTGGATCAAGTGAGATAGAAGACGACAAGATTAGTCAGGAATTATTATGTCGCGATCTGATACTCTGAGCGAAAAAGTCTGCTGTTTGAATCTACCGCTACTGCATGAAGCGCTAGCTGGAGTAATTTCGGTGAGGGTACTTTAAGATCCCTTGCGTGAAGCGACGGTTAACGTGGTAAAACTCTCGCACTGAAGATTATGATTTGGACGTTTGAGTAAACTATATACATTGCCCATTCAGGGAGAAGCAGCTGCTGTTGACCACGGACGACTTTGGCCGCGACCTGCCGGGAGTGCAGAATCTGAGAAGGAAGCACAGACGACTCGACACCGAACTCGCCACCCACGAACCGCAGGTAAGCGAGTATTATGTGTAGCAAATACAGAAAACGTATATTATATTAAAAGTAAAAAAATAATAAAATAACAATAATAATAATAAAGTATAAATTGTGATCCTCTCCATTCCAGGTGTCGGTGGTTCGCCAGAAGGGACTGGAACTGCTGCAGTCGGCCGGCATTCAAGTGCCGGAGATTGAGAAGCGCATGGCTGATCTGGAGGACCACTGGGAGCGCATGAAGAAGGTCAGACAAATATCCCCTTATTATATTCGATGTCTAAAAAAATGCTCATCGTTTAAGTAGGAAATGCATTTGATAAAGGAAAAAAAGAAAGCAGAGCGAATAATTTTTTCATAAACTTATAATCGTTGCCCTGATTCAGGCTACCGGCAGCCGGCAACAGAAGCTGAAGGAGTCGGAGGACTTCCAGGAGTTCCTGGGGAAGGTCGAGGAGGAGGAGGCGTGGATGAATGAGAAACAGCAGGTAGAGATTTAGAGGCAAGAAGACAATTATGTTTTATGTGGTCTATATCAGTGACACATATTGACTTGCCTCGATACATAACAAAGCTACGCTTCGTTTGCACAACAACCTGGCCAATCGCTGGTTGCAGATTCTCAAGTCGGACAACCTCGGAGAGAACATGGCGGGCGTGCAGGGACTGCTGAAGAAGGCAGCGACCCTCGAGGTCGACCTCGGTCTCCACAAACAGAGGGTCGAGGACCTGACCAAGCACGGACAGCAGGTGGGCAGGGTTGCGGAGAGTGGAGAATGGTGTCATGAGAGTAGCGTTCGTGGAAGATCATTTGTACCCATGCTACGGTATTTTATGTGAATCTGGGAAGTCATTTCCGCTTACTGCATGCAAAGGGCAAAACAAAATGCAAACGGTAATTTCAGCTGGTCGACGCGGGTAACCACCACGCACCGCACATTCAGCAGAGACTCGACCAGCTCAGGAAGCGGCTGGCTGAGGTATTCATTACAATTCCTACTTATATTACTACATTACAAGGCTGTATTTCAGTTGTTCATCTTATGTGATACCTTGTATTATTGAAGGAAAACGAACGTTGAAAGAGCTGCACAGTTCTTTCCGCTAACCTTCAGCCGGAGCCGGCCATAAGCCTATGCTGGAATTTTGCCAAGAGAGTTTCACCGTATTTAGCGGAGTGCGCTGCAAACATTTCTCAACGTTTGCTTTCCTCCAATAATAGTATTCGCGGTAAACCTTGAAGTTGCTCAGATCGACGAGATGGCGAAGATTCGGAAGAGGAAGCTGAAGGAGAACTCAGACTACCTGCAGTTCATGTGGAAGTGCGACGTGGTCGAGAGCTGGATCGGTGAGCGAGGCTAGGAAATATTGAAGACAAAAGCTGGAAAAAAAGCTCAGATTGACGAGATCGAACTTAGATTTCCAAAAATATTAATGGTGACTAATCACGGGGTGATTGCAGGCGACAAGGTGCAACAGGTCCGATCGGGCGACTTCGGCCGTGACCTCTCCTCCGTCCAGATTCTGCTCACGAAGCAGTCCGCCTTCGACGCCGGCCTCAACGCCTTCGAACACGACGGCATTCAGCGAATCACCGAACTGTCAGTCTTCAGTCATCCTCTCGTCCAGATCTCCTTCATTTTATATTCTAAGTCTTGTTACAGTAGACCATTCGGAAAACACAACACACTGCTCCCCGACATTGCAATTTGACAGCTTTTGAGTAGAAAATATATTAAGATAATGTGAGCTGTAATGCTGTGGAATAGATGCTGGTGACTTTATGTTCCCCGTGAAACGTATTCCCTCCAGGAAGGATGAACTCATTGCCGCGGGGCACGTGCAGTCGCCTGCCATCGACAACCGCCACCAGGCTGTCATCCAGAGATGGCAGCAGCTCCTCCAGGTATGGTAGGGATACGGTAGGGGTACGGTAGGGATACGGATGGGCTCTTTGGGCTGTAGATCTAGAGCCCACACAAGCTATAATCATTCCTAGTCTGTTAGATGGCATCAAATCCCATTCTTTTCTTTAATTTATTCTTACCATCAGAGTTAAGATACTGGAACCTAGATATAATATAATTTGACCAGGATTATTCCTCGTAAATGAGTCGATTCCCGTTCAGGCTTCGGAGGCGCGTCGTGCTAAACTGCACAAGATGCAGGAGCAGTTCAAGCAGATCGAGGAACTCTACCTCACCTTTGCCAAGAAGGTGACAGCTTGTACAGGCTAATTTGACTCTTTCTTTTTTCCTGAATAGCATGTCTTGCATTCTTAAAACTGTCTATCTGCACTAGCATGTCTGCTGTAGAATAAGGATGCGTCAATGTCGTTATTCATGCTCAATTACAGGCCTCGACCTTCAACTCGTGGTTCGAGAATGCCGAGGAGGACCTGACGGACCCCGTGCGGTATGTTGACTTATTGGATAATTATGAAAGTTTATGCAAATATATGCAAATGCAGGTGCAATTCGCTGGAGGAGATCCGGGCGCTGCGCGAGGCGCACGGCGAGTTCCAACGGTCGCTGTCGGCGGCTGAGGACGACTTCCGCCAGCTGCAGGAACTGGACAGGAAGATCAAGAGCTACCAGGTAGATATGTCAGACCATTTCCGGGGCAAAACAAGCTAAAGGGCTAACGATATATTCGATCTGTTCATCTGCTGGGCAGAATGGTTATTCTCCACTAATGGGAGATTGCGAAGAATCATTTCTTTCGCATCACAAGCAATGATGTGGAGTAGAGCTCGCGAATCGCTATCAGTTAATCGAATTAGGCACTTTTGCCAGGGCTATGTTTCAGTCCATACGTATTACGAGATGTGTTTCTGACAATGTTGGTAGTGAAACGTAACCGGTGAAAATCGGCTATCGGCTATCGATTCACGGGCTCTAATGTGGAGGAAACGATTGCAACGTGTCACAACTGGGCAACGAGAGATGAAAAGATGGAAAAGAAATGAAGAATGAGAGGCCCTTGCAGGTCGGACCGAACCCATACACGTGGTTTACGATGGAGGCACTCGAGGAGACGTGGAGGAACCTCCAGAAGATCATCAAGGTCAGCTTGAAGCAGCTATTTAAATGCACTCAGCGAAATTCCACCACCAAACAGCACCTTGCGAAATATTTACCACATAAATTTTCACGACGTCTTTCGCTGAATGGACAAACTGCGCATAGTGTCGCTTTTCCTCTATAAGAATGCAAAATTCCGCCTCCCGGTCGTCTTCTACCGTAACCCGAACAATCGCTTCAGGAGCGCGAGGCGGAGCTGCAGAAGGAGCATGCGAGACAGGAGGAGAACGACGGACTCAGAAGGGAGTTCGCCCGGCTGGCCAATGCGTTCCACCATTGGCTGACCCAGACTCGACAAGGTACTCCCAATTAATTTTTAATTAATAATGTCAAATATGCAAATTACAGACATGATGGAGGCCTCCGGCTCTCTAGAAGACCAGTTGGAGATGCTCAAGAAGCGAGCGGCCGACATCCGGGCGAACAAGGCCCAACTGAGGAAGATCGAGGAGATGGGAGCCATTCTGGAGAGGAACCTCATTCTCGATAACAGGCAAGCCGTTTCTCATAAGAATCTGCTTTTCTCTGGTATCGCACGCTATGCGATTGTTTCATTTGCATTGCTAGGCGATATGGTTGAGGAGAATGGACAAAAACAGACATAATCTGAACGAGAATGCAGACGTAACTTTTTCGCCAATAACAATTGCTCAGCTATTATCCAATACAATGCTGGTTTGCCATAATTATCGACTATTTAAATGACGCCATTAATCTACCGTATCCAGATACACGGAGCATTCTACAGTAGGACTGGCCCAGGCCTGGGACCAGCTCGACCAGTTGGCCATGCGCATGCAGCACAACCTCGAGCAGCAGATCCAGGTCCGAGATCAAAGATCAAAAATTAGGACTCAAAGATCAAAGATCAACTCTCGCCCTTGCAGGCTCGCAACCAGTCGGGAGTCACGGAGGAGGCGCTGCGCGAGTTCTCGATGATGTTCAAGCACTTCGACAAGGTACGTCCAGGGATCAGAGACCAAAGATCAAATACCAAAGATCAAAGATCAAAGAGTAGAGATCAAAGATGAAAGGCCACTTGCAGGACAAGACGGGTCGACTGGACCACGCGCAGTTCAAGTCGTGTCTGCGTGCCCTGGGCTACGATCTGCCGATGGTGGACGAGGGTCAACCCGAACCCGAGTTCAATCGCATTCTACACATCGTCGACCCCAATATGTAAGCTACTTGTCAACTTCCTCAATCTGGCTTCTCCTAATAATTCTTCATCAGGGTTTGATTTCAGCGTTCAAGCTCTGTAAAAAAAAGAAAAACCAGGTCGAATGATAAGCATTCAGATAGTGAAGAGCTCTAATAAATGCATATGTTTGATAATAACTGATAGTAATATCTCTTCAGGGACGGCTACGTGACCCTGCAGGAGTACATGGCCTTCATGATCAGCAAGGAAACGGAGAACATCCAGTCGTCGGAGGAGATCGAGAGTGCCTTCAGGGCACTGTCCAAGGAGTTCCGCCCTTATGTCACGGCCGAGGAGTTGTATGCGGTCAGTACATTAATATGTTAATATACAATACATAATAATTTAAATGCCATTTGTATGAAACAGAATATTATGTTGTGTCAGAGTTATGATAAGAAAAGCATCATCTTTTGACTGACTAGTACGGACTGAATTGTGGAGTGTTTGTTCAACAATTGGGCGGTCAAAATAGCGATCGATACAAGCTACCATAATCCTTTCCATTTTCAGAACCTGTCCCCGGAACAGGCCGAGTACTGTATCCAGCGCATGAAGCCGTACACAGATGCCGTCAGTGGCCGGCAGATCTCCGGTGGTCTGGACTACGAGACCTTCGTCCATTCCCTATTCCAGTCCTAAGCTAAGACTCACTAAGGACCCCTAAGGTCACCCTAACTAAGTATCTACCCTATCTCTAGCCATGTCTAACTATTCTAGAATGCCCTAAGAACAGCTATCCTTATGCTAAGTACTTGCTTGTTTACCCTGCCTGATCCCCTTAGTAACTGCAATGACCCGCCAGTCTACCGTATGCCCTACCGTAGTACCATCCCAAGTGTGTCCCCCATAGACTTGGCGGTAGAGTACTATCGGTGTACTGTAGTGCATTGTATTAGCGAAGTTCTTATCCGTAAGAACTCTTTAAAAACTGCCGCATGTATCCATTCCCTTCTTACAACTCTCTCGATTTCCACTTCCGAGATTGGTCTGATTCTCCTTCTTTTCTACTGTTTCCATCCCAGTCACGCGTCCCCCTTGTTGGCTGGCGGTAGAAGAGGAAGAGTTGACAGTCCAATCGAAGACGTGAAATAACTGGTCGAGGCTTCACTTTATTCTATGCACCGCTTGCATTGTAGTTGCACGCTTGAAGAGACAATAAAGGCTTTCTAGTATGGCTATGTAGTTGTGTTAACAAAGCGAATTCCTCAAAATCAGATATAGATCTCGGGGACACGTGCTATGATATATTAAGAGGATATGTATAACAGGAGAAAAGACCGACTAGCTATTATACATTCTTGAGACTAATACGAGAGAGGAGAATGGAGGGGAGGAGGAATGGAAAGGGGATATGAATGGCAAGGCTTCCAGGGAACTCGCACAGGGATATGAGGTGAGATATGACGAGGAGATGGATGGGATAAATTATGATAGCATGAGATGATGACAAATGGTTGTCGAATTGGAGTTAGTACTACAAAAAGATTTATTATTAAGATGGAAGTAGAGAGGCATCTACAGTAGAGTTGTGTAGATGAGTCAGTTCAGCGATTATTATGTTCCATACATCATTCATAAAAACGAAGTCGCCAAAATATAAATTAAAATTATCGGTGAAAGCGACTCGTCTGTACAACTGTAATCTACTGATAAAAAGGTAGGTGAGCTAAAGGGTAACTTTGGAACTCGTTTGAAGAGGATGGTTACCGGCCGCTTCGAAGAATCTCAAATAATGTAGGTTGGCGCTGCCTCCTGGAAAGGAATCGATTGGACGGTAACCTCTTAGAGGAATTTAACTACTCTTTCTCTTTATTTCGTACGCACAGAAAAATATTATCATTCTTTGGACTGTATCAATGAACGAAGCCTCACCCGTGCGATCGCCATGAGTGCCCTCAGGGCGAGGACGTCATCCCTTGCCCGTATGACGAAGTAGATAAACAGCAACTCCGAGATCAAGCTGTAATTGAACATTTCTGAAAGTGACTTGAGTGCAGAGACGAATTAAAGGGACATGGAAGCGAGAAATTTTGTGAAACCGAACATGACCATACTTCTAGAATATGTTTCTGAGACGATAATAAAGATAATAGCGTTTGAAAAATATTTTAAAAAAATTTCTGCGGCGAGAGATATTTATTTGTTCCGGGAATACGTCGATGCCGTTTACCTTGTTCCTATGCGCTAAACGCCGTAGGACTGCGCCTTGGCTGGGAAACGATTTTTAGGATATCTCGCGAAGTAGACATTTTTGTGCATTCTGGTTTTGGTTTTTATATTATTTAGGCGATAAACTTTCATATGAAAGCCAATCTTTTTTGGCTTCCATGTCCCTTTAAGGATTGTTGTGTTTACAACATTTTTTGTCACTAATAAGAAAGATCAAGATATTCGTACGCTACGAAGAAGCAGCAGTCGGCTGCGAGAGAAGTCCACGTGTAATCGACGAGAGCAATCGGGGAATGATTGGACAACTGAAAAAGAAGATCACGCAAGATAAATATTGGCTGTAGTTCACGGGTGTGTTTGATGTGTTTAATGGCATTGAACTCATACGCCAAAATCGTTGTTAAATATTATATCTATGTCATGAAGAGTGAGGCATAACGAATCCCGAACAAAAATCAAATCGCGTGATTCGTGAGGAGAAGGAACCATATGTAGGTATATTCTATCTATATCCTCCGATCAGTAAATTCACCTGCAAGACCAGAAGACCCATTACAGCAATGCCCTCGCCGAAGTCGATATTCTGAAGAAAGAAACGTGAACTTGTCTTGGTATTTCTTAGACTCGGTTATGTCTGAAACATAACCGAGTAAAAAAACGTTAAACGGTCGTGACTGGGAACTCACAAGAAAGTAGTGAAGTACGTGAAGGAATCGGTGAGGACTGTAACTCTTGTAGAAGATAACGATGAGGCGATTCGCGAGGAGAAGGAAGGCGGCGACGATCAGATGGGGATGGAACTGCAAGCGAGGAGCCGTCGATCCATTATTTAGAGGTTTCAAATCGGTTACTTTTCGACGATATGTTTTGTTGTTTTTGGTGGCCAGACGTGTCCCGGTTATGAATGATGTGTGAAACATAAGCATCAACAGTAACCGATTTTAAACCTCTAGGATCTATCCGCTTACCTGCTGTCTTTAGCAGTAGGCTAGTCAGAACCTGGCAGGTTGCCAAACAATGCTATTTTACCCCCCTATCTACTGTGTTTATTTAACAGGATCTGCATTAGCGATCTACGGCGTTCAAAAAACAAGAACCTAATCTATCTATAGTATATAAGGGAGTAGAGTCCGGCAATAAAATTTCAGCTAAAGTTATCTTTGAGACGTAAGCATACTAGGTACTTTTTAGGTTTGTCTCGCAACCGAAATTGATATCTGACCGTTGACAAGAGGTAGAGGGCGATTAGAGCAGTCGTGACCAAGAGATGACGCAGTCCGCGGTCAATGAACTTCTGAATCGAACTTACATAAGAGAATGATCGCTAAACGCGGTTGAATGGTTCCTCATTCCGATTTCGGGTCTGAGAGCGGCGTCGCATGAAGACGCGCCTTCGAGTCAAAATGGATGGGCCAAAATATTTTCCTCGCTAGAGCTCCTACCGATATCAGGGAGATTTTCCGGCTTTTGAATCGCTTAGCATTTGCACTACCGTGAGAACATTGTTCTTTTTTCGTTCAACCATACACATAGCCTTCAAACAACGGTATAGAGGAATTCCAAGATCGGAGATCACCTTGAGATCGGAGATGGCGTAGAGCATTTCGACGTGGAGGTCGACTGCTGTTTTGAGGGTGACGAGGATGGGGAGAAGACGGGCTTCCATTGGAAGTGGACAAGGAACAACTCTTTTCTCTCTTTTCGACAAGGAAGTTCACTGGAATAATAATATAGCAACAATATTTGTTGAATGAAAGGGACCTGGGAGGACCATTCAGATCACGAGACGAGAGAGAGAGCGTGCAAAGGCGAGAGAAAAAGAGAAAAATAGAGCACAACTAGCAAGGAAGATGTCTGTCTTATTAGGCGAGAAGACCATAGGTACATGGGCGTGGTTTTCCGATCGGACGGTAGGATGGGTGCCTGCGCCCAAGAATCATAAAATGAAAGACTTGTTTGGGTTGCTGCTTTTGATTTTCTATAATTATGTGGGGTGAATGTAGAAATTTGAGGACAACGCTAGCCCATGAATGGAGAAGACCAAAATCAGAGAAGATGAACAAGCGGAATAGGGGAAGGGTGCTCAAGACGAAACCACAACAACCCATCTCTCTGTTGGCGACTGTGTAACAAGTGAGAAGAAAGATCGAAAGCGCTGAGGTTTACAGTAACTACATTCTTCTGTTCGGGAGGCCGGACGATCACAAATGTCTGGCATCTTTCCTCTCGGGGGCAATATTCGTAGAAGCCAAAGCGCTGCTGGTCGATTTCACAAGAGTAAGAGTATGTGTGAGCCGTATTTCGCAAGGAAACGAACAACATACGCAGTGACGTGTGAGGAAAGATTGCATTAAAGGTGCACTCCACTCAATATCTACCATACATATGCATCTGTGACATCATTAGATAGCTCTCAGTGTCCTGATTCTCATAGTTTTTTTCCTTTATACTTTAAGCATCGTATTAAAATAACAAAGGCGTGATCCTGTCATTTATCTACAGCGTGAGACTCGGTTTGATGCCCGCCCTGTACAGTACAGTCTTCTTCGTGAGAGAAGGTGTCGAATCCCCACTTCTCTTCCAGTCGTCCCATGCCCGAGTTTCCCACGGGTGAACCTCCTCGCCCTTTCGGAATCACCAGTGAAGAGGTAGGCAGCCAGGGGCTTCTCATTTCGACATAATTCATATGAATAGTACAGTGGCGGGGCTGTTTATAGACCAAAGCTAGTTCAGCACAAAACAAAGCGATTGTGAAGTGAGAATCAGTATGATTATACTGTCGAGGTTCCTTACCGAGAGAACTCAATCTCAAATAATTCTATTCGAAAGATTAACAGCATACCGTCAACTTAGTGCATATCGGGACAGATTCGGTATATCTTATACGAGGCCATAACTCCGTTCAAAAAGGGTCTACAAACTGGTTGGGTTCATTCGATTCATCTCATCAAGATCTACCTGTGTACTAAGTTTGAGCTCAATTGGTCCACGCAGAAAATAGTTATGACGAAAAACATGACAATCGCATTGGGTAGGGGTCTATTTGGACTGCAAGGCAAATGAGCTGTTTTCAGGCGTTAGAAGTTGCTCGATCGTATTCAAATTTGGCATGCGGGTAGACAGGAGCCTTAGGATTCCAAAAATTCCAACCAGAACTTTCTACGACCATTTCTAATCGAGTTACGGCCTTATTTTGAATATACCGAATATACCGAATTTGTCCCGGTATGAACTAAGTTGACGGTACCTCTTAATGAAATTGAGTGCTTCATCAAAGGAGTTTACGGTCAAGAGGGGAAGAAGAGGACCAAAGATCTGAAAAGTGTATCTGTAGATATTTACAACCAAACGATATCGAGATATCCGCAGATCTCTGCCCCGTATATACTGTACCTCCTCTTGCATGAATACATCATCCGCCTCGACTTCAACCAAATGGAAGGGAATGAACCGGACCTCTCTGCTCATCTCTCCTTGTGCTTTGTACGAAATGGTCCCTCTCGTCTTTGTCAGCAAACCGTGCAATCGACTAAATGCCATCTTTGTATATTGTTTTTGCAATGCCAGTAAATTATTGAATATGAGTGCTATCTTCTTAGAAAACATAGATAGCTTATGACCTCTCCTATCTATATCAAGCTATGCTTCCTTTAGACCCATATGCAATGTACTGATAAAAGTATTACTGATAAAAGTGATTGAACTGACGCTGACCAGTCCGTGGCTAACTCACTCGGAGTGTCGTTCATTGATTATCCTCGCAAATTTCTCAACCTTAGTCATGTACCCAACTCGTCAAAGGCTGTGCTCAGAACGGCGACGAATTTGGGTTTCATCTCGGGTGTCGTTATTATCTCTTTTTTTACATTTTGTTCCCGTAATCATGTTTCGCTGTCTATAAAAGTGTGAACCGGAAAAAGGTAAGAAGCAGAAAAATTGTTAATTCACACGTAGTCCGTGGAGATGCAGATCTGCCCCGCATTGAGCATCTTCGCCCGGAGTACTCCCCGTGAGAGGAGCGAAAGATCGGCCGAGTCGTCCACCAGTACGGGACTGAATACCGAATATGCACATTCCCCCATTCTGAGGGAACCGGATATTATCCGAGTTTCAAGCGTCTACGGAATGAGAGCACTGTTGAACGTGCACAAAGTTATCAAAACTCCGATCTTCAAATCCATTTCTTGCTTGTTGTACTTTCTTCAGGCAGCCTCGTTCTCTTGTTGGAAATTGGAATCGGCAGCCAACGGAACATCGTGAACCCACTTCTTGCCTCCCAGTTCGAGAGTCACGGGAGTGAGATGCCGAGCACAGCATTCCGCCCGGTGTGGAATGTGTTTAATAGCGAATTGATAACTATTTTTGACTTTTCTCAAGAGTGGCTGAACCCACCTATAGCAAACTTTCGGGACTTGTGGAACTCATGGTGACGAGCTTAAGTTTTTAAGTTCCTAATTTTTGATTGACTAGTTCGCCTGTAGGATCGTATCCTATGCCCGGAAACCGCTATTCGCTATTACGACGGTTGGAATGCTGTGCGAGCTGCCGCGGCCATGATCATCTTGGCAACTGCAGTTGCCAGTACTGGGGGACAGCCCGTGTACAGGATGTCGTCGAATCTGAAACAGGCCAGGAACTAAATATTTAGTCAGTGATTGTGAAGAGTACACGTAGGTAGATATATAGTAGAGAAAAAGGGAAGATATAATCGTTCCGGGCGTAACTCCAATTCCGGGCCCTCTAGCGTAATAATATCCAATTCTAATACGTACTATGTGAAAGTCTTGGTGGTGGTGATCTCAAAAAGCATTCACTCTTATCGGTATCATATTGTAGAGCGGAATGACATTCCATCAAAGTGCGGAAAATCTGCTAAACAGCGCAACTCGTAAAACAGAATTATACGTTCCGTTTTCCCCGACTATAACTAGTCTTCAGCTAGGTAGAAACCGCCCCAACTAGGTATACAGCTTGCATCAAAGTCCAGACCAAGAAATAGCGAAGTGTATGAGAACAGTGGAATAAATAAGTCCATTATTTAGTTAGGTTGCAAAATGTTGCCTGATGGGCCAGAATTATACCAACCTTTCCTTTCATTGTGGGCACAATAACAACAGAATAGACAAGACAGAGTTCAGAAAAGAGCACGAGTAATTTCCTAAAACAGAACAACTTGGTCTTCGGCCTTCTATATAAATACCAAGACTATCTCGGTTCACATGTACCACCCGAAATGAACGGAACATATTGATCAAAAGGACTCGATTGTAGATCTGTAGTAGATACGGTTAATAAGTAACCTGCAGCGAGTGCGTGAACGAGGCCTCGTTCACTCCCCGGGGAGCGACGGTGACGAGGGGAAAGTTCCAGGGGGCGATGACCAGGACGAGTCCGAGGGGTTCGGGGACGAGGAAGAGGGAGTCCGAGGAGGGGTCGAAGGGTGTTATGGGGAGGACCGCGATCTGATGGAGAACCAGTGAGGGGCAAGGCAAGTAAGTAACTATAATAATTTTCGCTGATGTCACTGCACACGAAGGAAGAAACCTACTGTTAATGTTCTAAATATGCTCACATTTTCCGTTTCGTTATTATCGTGCTTTTAATAGCAGTGTGGATAAATGAGTGAATGAACCTTCCTCGGCTGGACCCACTCATCCATGTTCTCGAGAACGTTGTTCAGATTGTGCATGATAATGTCGACATCCGATTCCGTCTTCAACTTTTCTTACTTTACCGCTCTCATGACTAAGCAATCCACAATATGGTTAGAAATCTGTTCCGTCAGTTCCTTCTTTTACCGAAAAAAGCGGTAAGCAGAGAATGCAGAAAAGTAGGAACGACATTACTGAGAGAACCTTTTCGTCTATCTCACCCTGTGCAGGTCGTTGAAACTGGACTGGTCGATCTCCTTCTTGTTCTCCACTACCATCCTCTTGAATGCCTCCACCCTCCTCCTCCTTCCACCCAGATCTACCGTATTCCCCGCTATGAAGTACTCGCGTTGCTTGGCGACAAGCTCAAACAATTCATTACTAAAATTATATATTTATTTGATTATTTTATTGAATAGTTATAAAAATAAGAATAAATGCCTCTCCCTTGTGTAATTCGAAAAGCTCACGTACCTCTGAATACGGCGTCGTCATCTCGACGTAGTGTGCTTGAGGAAAGAAGGAGAGAGAATGGGAAGGGCTGCTTATAAAGGGAAGGATCATCGAGGTATGACCGTGATGATTGATAAGCAATCGGAGAACTATGTGACAAGAATCCGCTACCGTTTTTGAGTTCACAGCTTTGAAAGTGCGAAAATCTTGAAAAAAAAAGAAAAAAGAAAGGGTTGCAGAATTAAACGGAATTCGAATTTTCGTTTTGAAAATAGATATGTATTTACTCAAGAAGATTGCAAATTGGTCAAAGCGAATTCATCTTTCCCTGGATGACAAATGTTGCACAACAGCGAGGAATAGACCGATATGGAGGCAGCTCTAGTATGTGCGATGGAACATCACATATTCCTGTGAAATGCTCTGACTACAAATGCTCTCGAGTTTGCGAGACACTAAAGAGGAAAGTAAATTGTCCATCGTACTGCAAATGGGACTCGTCTTATGAGCAACAATTTTGCATAAAATTTAGAGAAATTTTTTTAAATAACTGAAAAATAGAAAATTACGGTACCCAAATGTTTTGAATCTTTCGTTGTGAGAGTTAATTACCGCAGGCTGCACAGGATACTGGCGCGATAGTTATATTGACTAGAAGTACATTCATTCATGTTGTTTTTTTGTTCTATTCCTATTTTCTGAGCAAATTATTCATTTTAGAATGGCCGATACGAAGGGTGATACTCTCGACGGCGTAATGAAGGTAAATAATGGTTTTCAAACATAGATCAATGGAAAATATATTATAACAGAAACGTGTGAGGAGAGGGGTGGGTTAAAGTTTTTATAGAAAGTCTCGTTGCTGATTGTGCAATACTAATACTGCCTTTTCTCGCTTACAAAAGCCAAAAACACTAAAATGCATCTTTTTATCGAATTATCGTCGTATAATCAAGGGAAAAATAATGTAGTTGATTACATTTTTCGGAGTGTGACCCCTCCCGTCGCTCGTCTTTTACTACAAAAAAAATGAATCCAATCGTCTTTTACTACAAAAAAATGACCCATACCGCAGTAAAAAAAACCCTCCGCATTTCTAAATTCTCGATTTACATAGCTACCTTACAGCAACTGATAAACTACCCCTACCGCGAAATGAGTTTCAAATACAAGTATATATCCCGTAGGTCGAATTGAGAGAAGAGTTGGAATACTTTGCAGAAGTCAGACTTCGAGCCGATGCTCACTCAGTTCCTCTCGGAGAAGCCGCATCTCTTGTGGGAGACACTCAAGGCACACATAATCGAGAGGCAACGGAGAGGAGAGGACGAAGGAGCAGTGGAGGTTGCAACTCTAGTATTATCACGACGGACATTTCATCTACCACACTATTTCGTTATGTAATATCATTCCCCTGCGTAATGAAAAGATGAAATATGAACAACTGAAGTTAACCGGAAGTGGTACCATACGTGGCACCGCCCCGAAGTATGGGTGGTAGGCCTATATTTGTTCGAAATTTTACTTTGGTAGGCCTATATTTTCTATAAAATTTCAATTGGTAGGCTTGATTTCGTAGACTGGTATGCCCGTTTTTAAAAATATTGCGGAGAAGGCTGCCCACGTATGAGCACTACGTCCTGCTGCGTAGAATAGACTCGTATGCAAATTAAGAGAGTGTAGGTGAGAGAGAATGGAAATTAGAGAGACGCAGAGACATTCGGAATTTCGGAACTCGGAATGGGTAAAACGTCGTGTATGAGTGATGCGCTGCTTGTAGAGATCAGCAAGCGAGTTCGTGCATCATTTATGCATCATTCATAAGCGCAACGCATCTGGGCACCATAAGCAGTGAAGCGCATGGAATAAAGGGGCCACTGGGCCAGATTTTCATTTCCTTTACAGGAGACGATCCCGTTTGCCGAGGCTGAGGAATCGGGACTCGGACCGAAGGTTGTGGGCAGAAGGGGCGAGAAGATTCGCACCGCAATGGAAGCTGAGGTATTAGCTTTAGTCTTATCCGATATCCAGAAAGAGCACCCTACACAGCAGAGTCACGCAATTTAAGATTCGAAAGGTAATCGTGTCGCACCGTTCCAACTTCACGATATTTTTCTGCAAAATTTTTGTATTTTTGATTTAAGATAAATTTAGGAATCGCAGCCGGTGCCTCCCATCGTAGTCGTGAAGACGCCCACTGGTCGCGTCTTTCTGCGAAAGCCCACCATTGCAATGGGAAAGGAGGAGGGGGAGGGAGCTCTGAAGGTGAGGGGGAAGGGCTTAGAGGAGGACCATCTGGTACCGATACCGTGTTAGTGAGGGTAGGTTACGTAGCGAGCGTGGGAATTGTATAGATGTGAAACTGATGAGAGTCAGAGTGCCGATTTTGAATAGATTATGATTCCGAATGGGTCTCCTTTTACACAGCCTGAGGCGGTCTGGAAAGAGAATTTTTGCGGGTACATTTTTGTCAGAAACAGCGTTCTACACGGAATTTGGATGGAAGACTAAAAGCCTTCAATCTGATGACTGGAAGGTGTGGGAGGCTAGCCCCCTGACAATGAGTATTAGGTGGCCTCGTATGGGTTGGGTGTGTTCAGGAGACTGCAATCGGACGTTCGACGGGTGAGGGGGCGGAGTCGGGGAACAGTACCAAAGGGGAAGAGACGAAGAGGAGGAGTGGACGACCGAGGAAGAGGGACAAGGTTGGAATGGTGGTTAAACGATGCATATCTTTAATACGACTTGACAATTATAATTGTCATTAATGGCTGCCTTTTCTGTTAAAATTTCGAGAGTTTGACATATTAGCTTACAAGATCTTTAATTATGAATTTGTGCAGTAGGCTGCGCAACCACCATACGTGGGCAAGGGGTCTGCCGGCAGCTTACTGTAGTGGTTCCTCCCACACACACAGAGATTGCGCTGATTTGCTACTATATTTACTTCTTACTAGCAAATCACTGCAAATTTTGTCCGTTTGTGTGTGTGTGTGTGTCTGTCTGTCCGTAACACGCATAACTCGTTTAGAATTTAGAATTTCAAAATAAGTTCTAAGTAATAAGTCCCCCCATCAACTTTTCAATATCTCGAACAAGTTTTATGGATTTTTGAAAATTTTGAAAACTGGCTGGGAAAATCGATATTTGTGAAAATTTTCAAAATTTTGTCTACTTCTGTCAGAATACGTTTCAGAGCACGGGGATCATTTTTGGTCAAAAAGTAATCAGAGAAAAACTTTGAAATTTTTCGATGGCCCTTTAGCAAAATGTGCAAAAGCATTGTGACAGGAGGGATCCGGACTTGAGAGGAATGGCTCAGCATCCTGCCACTGGTCTATGACTACACGTGGAAAGCTCCTCTCGCTTTTCGCTCATAACTCTTCATCGCAGCGCTTTACCTCCTTGCTTGATTCAAAGTATTCCATTCATTCTACTCTGATTTCTTACGGCGGGCGGTTGGTCCTATTTTCCCTGATCCTTTCGTGCATATGCATTGAGCCTCCGGAAACATTGCAGTTTTGCTAGTTATTTTGCAGTAAGCTAACCACTTTTAGGAAAGTTCTGCAGTAAGCTACCCAACCACAGTACCTTCAACCGTGCCCATCTATGGCAACCACGATGCCCTTACGTGCGCGCAGCTGTCCGATCGGACGTTAGGATGTGTGCCGGCACTGATACAATCATCACGCAAACGGCTTCTTAGGAAAGCTTTTAATTTTCTCGGATTGCATAGAGCAGCCCGCAAAATTTGTTCATCGGACAGTACTTGCCCATTTATAATACGACGGTGACTGACTGCAGCGGTTGCCCGGCTGTGATGAAATACGCAATCTTTGCAGGATCAGGCCAGCCTTCAGACTGAGAAAGTGGTGGAGGAAGATACGGCGGTGTCGAGAGGGGATGGCACGAGGAAGGCGACGGATACAGGGCGCCAGGTAGCCGTCGTAGTGGCAATCATTAGGCTAATAGCCGGCTTGACTATTTACCAACCGTATTGGCGGATGGCGCTCCACAACTCTCCACGTTCCTGTAATGCACAAAAAGAAACTCCAATGTCCTTGATTGCACAACGAATGTTTTGAATGTTATTACAAGAATGAACAGCGATTCGATTAGTTTCTGCAATAATTACACTTGTTTTATTTCAGCTTGCCGTGGGCAAGGCGAGGGAGGAGATTGTCCTCGTGAAGAAGGAAGTGGACGGAGTGGCAGTTGCCATCAAGAACGAACCCATGACTGTCAAGATGGAGGTGACACTTTGATAGTTGCAACGACCACCCACTGAGGGGCTGGTGTGAGAAATAGACAATCGACGCTCGATTATCTTGTGCTATAGAAATATGATTGTTCTTACTGTAGGTGGTCGTGGGTACGGTAGACGAGGGACAGGAGGTGAGGTCGACGTCGATGAAGGCGCACGCAGCGTCGGTGGAGGGCGAGGAGGAGAGGAGGGCGGCGGAGGTAGGAGGGAAGGCTGTGGGACTCTCATTGGTCACGGCCGACCTTCAAAAGCACGGTTACAGTGTGGTTTGCCTGCTTGGCTTGTCTTTTTGGGCTATGTTTCACGGTTCGTTCTCTTTAGAGAAACGTGATACAGTTTATTGCGTACTCTCGATTGAATTGAAAGTGATGATTTCAGCTGAACGTCATCGTGCCCAAGGCCGAGACTGTCTCCATCGCTGCGCCCACTGTGAAGGAGACGCCGAAGACGACCAATTCGAGGTTAATGAGGGGGCATAACAGTCGAACGATCTCGTGTGTAGAGTTCCATTGCAAACCTATCCCTTCTCTCGGTTAGCAAGCTAGAATAACGGGCATACACGGTACTACTAGATAGACAATGACCGATGACTTGGTCATGAAAGCGTAAGAATGGACCAAGACAGGGGAGAAGAATGAGGATTAAAATATAGCGGTACATCACATTCTCACGGTTCTCTGTCGGAATATGACGATAAACAACAACTAAGGTGAGTGGGGAAACACAAGAGTAAGTGTGAGGAAGTTATAGAGTGGTAAAGTGCTGTTATATAGACTAAAAGGGATGCATTGACCAAGATAATAACGAACTTGAAGCAACCTGAAAAAAATCATTCTTTCTAAAGCACGAGAAAGACCTACCTTCGAAGTACTCGGAGAGAGTAGGTACTGTACAAAGAGAGTTAAAACATTAAAATTATTTTAACTCTCTTTATATCTGTCTCCAATACGCATCTAACAACTTAATTACTAATTAATTTTTTTTGAAAAGCTGAGAACTATGAATACCTTATGGTAACTTATGAAAACTATTCGCCAATAGAAAAAATTGAGCTTTCATTTCCTTTTTACTAATACTACTACCTACTACTTTACTACAGTTCCTCGCTCAAGAGTGTTAGATAAGGGTACTGACTGGTTGCAGAAGCTAGAATGAGCTACTGCAACAAGCCAGGTCTCAACCTTGTCTGGCTGAGACGGCCGGACATGGCATTTTACCGGCAGACCCTGCCCACGTATGATAACGGCAAAAGGACTACTCTCACAGTATGAAATATAAAAAAAGAAAAAGAAAATTGAAAAGGCAATTTGATCATTGTTCAGACGACGCATTTCGGCTCCGGCGACGCCGCATTCTGCGGTGAAGGAGATGACGACGGCGATGGCATCTGGAGGATCGACGAAAACGGAGAAGAAGGAGGAAAAGGGGAAGAGAAAGACTGAAGGAGGTGAGGACGGGGGATATGGTTTATGGTTGCCCACTGAATGGTCGTGGAAGATATTCGAGGGTGAAGTACACCGTAATCTGATTATGTTTGTCTAGCTTGTAATCCTTTTTATCCACGAGCATTGTTTTCTGAAAGCATACGTGGCCATGGACCCGACTGTCGGGTGGTGGGCCCCAAATTTTGTCAGAACGGTAACGTGGCAGGCACCATATTATACAAGAAAGAAAACTTTAATCTATGCTTTGGTAGGCCCAGCTGAAAAAAAAATGTGTCGATAACTCTGCCCATGTATGTCTGAAAGGCCTTGTGGGACACTTTCCCATAGGAAATTTAGACGCAGAGCGCAAGATATTCGTCTACTGTATGAGTTAAGGGGCGACCACTCCGGCTACTAAACGAGCGAAGGATTCGAAGACGCCTCAGGGCAAGACGGCGGTTGGGGAGGAGGGAGGAGGAGGGGACGAGGGCGACAACGGGGGAAAGATAACACCCCACAAGTAAGAGACTGGCGAACTGTTTAGCACTTTAAGGAATGTATACTGTGTATACGAAAAGAACTATGTTGCATAGGCTGAAATGGCTCATATATCTTGCGGCCAGCTGGAATGTACCTTTTATGCTGGCACCCTGCAAACTTGGTGGAAGGCAAGTGCGTGTTTGCCCAGTGGGGATCAGTTTTCTGCCCTCTGGTATTATTCTTGTCCATCGCAACGTGGAGCTCGTTCTACAGTCCTCACTTCTACATTCCTGTGGATAAATTATTACAATAGTCAGTTAGTTGACCTGTCCTCTTGCAGACTGCGTCGTTTCAAGACCCTCACCCATCGCGCGTTCGCAAATCTCGGCGGCATGGAGGGAGTCTATGCGGTCGGCGTGGTCGCGGCGGAAGTTCAGAAGGTGAAACTTTCTTTCGTTTGCTTTCCGAGCAGTAGATGCAGAGCATGTATTATACCTGCTGGGTTCATGGACGTGGACAGAGTTGTCGCCCATTATGTTATATTGATGCCTGCGAATGTAATACAACTATTATAGGCCTAGGCTGGCCGCCCATTCTTGTGTAGTAGGGTTCTCATTCTGACGTTTTTTTTCACGGTTGTCTTTCACTTTTCGGCCCTCTGTAGGCATGCTCTGGTATTTATGGAAGCGTGAAGCATAACCGAGAAAAAGAAAAGGCGTCCGAAGGAAGAGGAACCGTATTGTGTAGTGTCTCTCGTGTTCAGTTGGCCCGCGCGTATCCGTACACCGCGGAGGAGATTGACGATGCGCTGAAGCGAATGGTCGATGCGGGCGAGGCCATGCTCACCGAGGGAATGCTACTCCTGGTCTAGTAGGCTCCGCCCACTGGCTACCTCGATCAAGCTCCGCCCACCTATTTGATTAACTGCTTTTTTTCTTTTCTAACGTAATCTAATTCGTAATTTTTCCATGAATATGCATCAGCTTCAGAAAACCAGCCGGTTTTTGCCTTGTTTTAATTTCTTTTATCAGTGTTCTTCCTGCTAACATGTGGCTTTACGTTTAATTGTTTTCGCTAAAAGTGGCTTAGCAGCGTACCATGCATTCCGATTTACCATTCTCATCCCAGATGATCTCAAATAAAGCAAGTCACGAAAGTTGTTGGCCTTCATTGAACTGAACTATCGGTAGAGCCTCTAAAGGCGAGCTCCGACTAATTATTTCACTGTTTGTCGTATCTTTGATAATATGTGCATATCGCTGCTCGCTTCTACATATGCTGATTCTGGCTGTACGGCAAAGACGATGAGTCTCTACAGTTCTCTGCAGTCTGGCAAGGCAAGGTATACTCTTTTTATCACTGCACTCTCAAAAACCTGCGACCTGAATAATGAAAATGCATAACAAAGGCTAACATATAAGGTACACACCTGATTGAGATATTGAGAAAACTGACTGATTTCTCTCAAGTGCTTGAGGAATATTTTTTAAAACTACATAGCCAAAATACCTCTAAAATTATCGTTGAGATCATTCATTCATCAGTCGGTGTTCCCACAAGGACGTTTTGCATAACAATGCTTGTTCCATAATAAGTAGTTTTGATACATGGGTACTCTTCGAATATTATCAATGAACAGCAACAATAGAATATAAATCATGCAAAGCTACACCGATTCTCTGGGCTTATTCAAATTGCAAAACGGTGACAAAATATTAGAATCGACGCAGCTTACCCGTAATACATAGATTCTTTTGAATTAACTAGCTTTCTCTTAATCCTCAAAAGCATATTCCTAGAACAGAAACGGACAAAATCCCCCTATATGGTAGGTAAAATATTTAAATAAACATGAAAAGATTCCGTTCTTCCTAAGAATACAAATCGCACGTAACCTACAGCGACACGAGTAACTAACAGTGATCAAGCAACGAATTGTAGTGTCAATTGCATTGAGCGAAAGATCGTCGGCTATGGGTGGGTGGCAACGGTGGTCAAGGCACTTTGTGGAGGAGTGACTATGGTGGAACAGCAACATACTCTTAATACTTCAGGTAGATTCATAGTACGAGGTTACTGGTTGATGTAAATAGGCTCAAGCGTGATAAGTATAAAGGGTGATGAAAGCGCTATGGAATACAGCATATAGGGAGGTAGAAATATTATGTAGACAAGAAGTCTTTGGAGATATACTCTAGAGCTCTTCATACGAGTTCCTTTTTTACCATCACCATGTAAAAAAACTTCTATGGAACTCCTATCCTCGGTCTACTCCGGTGTAGCAATAATATGATTGAAATAAAATGGCTAAGGTGTACATAAAAAGCATGGCGTCTGTGCGCTCGTTCGCAAGAGAGCCGGTAAATAGTATTCTAGGCAAGGCCGGCCTCTAGACCCGTATGAGCTCGCTCATGTACTCCTCCCATTTGTGCGTCTCGCCAAAGTTGGGAATGAGTCGGACGACGTTGAGAAGGTTTCCGACGTGTTTGGTGAGGAGCGGGAGGAGAAGCAGCATCTCGCACAGGCGACTGCTGCAGACGAGTCAGTTATCATTTGAAACTATTATATAAAGATAAAACAACAAGGTCACATTCACATGGATTAAGAACGAGGTGGAACATTTAAACAATCGAATCTTACCGTGTCTCGCCTCCCGGCGGCGACTCTTCCCAGAAGCGCTCGAGCTCGCGGACCGCGCGTTCCGAACCCTAGAAAAGGTTGATTTGGAAGGGGCGAGTAATCTGGCCTAGGTTTGCCTTGTACAGCTGCACTCTGTATTATGTATAACGTCATCTAAACCAAAATAGATAATCTGGAAAGATCAAGAATCAATGCTCTGGATTATCTTTTGTTTTGCACAATATTACAACATAATCCAAATAACCTGCCTACAAATAACCGTCATTGACTCAGCGTACCTCCTTAATGATCCTGCTGGCATCGTCACTTAGACCATGCTGGCCCGGGTTGAAGAAGGCGATCAGCCTGCAAGCGATTTACGATTTACCAGCATTGGCATCTCAGTGATATTGCTTATATGTTATCGTCAATGCTTAAAAAACTCTGCCCATATATTGGCACACAGCGTGTTCAAGCACCTTTTTCCCGCCTGATGTTCATGAAAGCCGTAAACAACATTTGTTTTTACTGTAAATTCAAAACATCGTATGCTAATGAAGCAGTCTCTCTTGTCATGACCACTTTGCATAGGGATTAGAGTAATCAATGGTCATTTGCATAGGGAATCTGGCAAAATGCCATGAGACCAATCAGACAAGTGGACACGCTGTGTGGCAGCTCTACCTATTTGCTCATCCCCTCTTACCTCAGTGCAAGCTCCTCTCCCGGTCGCAGCTTCATGGCAGCGAGTGGCTTGAGCAGTTCCTCGAGGAGCGCCCTCGTTTGCTCGCCGTGCATCCTGCAAGACTACCTAATTTCTTAATTTCTACATTTCGCTCTTCCAAACAACGTTGACGAAGCCTCAAAGTATCAATAATAAAAAATTTTTAAAAAATGGTATATAACAGCGAAACTGACATGCACTTGACCCGCGCCGTCTCCTCCTTCTCTCCCGGTTCGAGGGGAATGTCGTAGGGAGAGATCCACGTGTTGTTCACCAGCACGATACGGTCCTCGTACCTGGCAAAGATCAAAGATCAATTAATGCGTTTCACACGTTTACTATACCCTTCCAGCCTGTCAACTGAATTTATGAAAAAAATCCATACTCTAAGACTGACTTGCAGAACAAGGAATATGGATCACACTAGAGTTCATCAAGCAAACTACTTTCATTCCAAATTAGAGCGTACGTACCCGCGGTGCAGTGTGTAGAAGAGATTGTCGAGCAGGATGAAGCGGAGTGTAAACCAGCGAAGGAGTCGTGTCTGAGAAGAGGTGAACGTGGTACACAGATTAGGTGAGGGGAGAGGGGGGAGGGGGGTACACATGGGCACCGTTCCGCATGTACGTATATATAAAGTGAATGTTTGTAGCTTTGTACGATCAAGGATATTACAAGATGGCTAGGATTTATAGATTTACGCACAATGTCTGAGAGATCTAGCTTTTACAGGGCTATACTGTTTACACATACGCTATACACCTACATCTTCGATAACCATCATTTTAAAAAAATGTTATCTACAGTAAACCCTCTCCCCCCCTCTAACCTTATCAACGGCCGTGGGTATCGCGCGGAACTCGTCCAGTGCCTCGACCCATTCGAACATCATCACTACCTGCACGTCAAATGTAATTGGCGGTGCGGGAATTCAAATAAGCTCAATTTACAGCTTACCTGAACCTTGAACAGCTCGACGTAGTCCTGACCCGTGGCCAGACCCCTCAGACCCGCCTGAAATGCTTTTTTTCTCGTTTTTCCTCAATCTCATTAGTTAAAACAAAAAAAACTACTATAGGAGGTGCATCAGTTGCCAATCAAGCATTACATAAATTCACCAAAAAATGGAACGTGGGTTAGACAAGGAAGATGAAAGATAAAAGAGACGAACCGCCTCCTCGTCGATGACCTCTTCTAGAGTGTGACAGAGCATGAGTCGCCGCCGTTGAAGCTGCTCGCGGTAGGCGAAGGTCATTCTGCAGAGAGGGGTACTGTATTGGAACAGAATGGACCCGCTCTATGCGTGGTAGTCCCATGTATTTTCAGAATTGTTCCTTGGAAGTCTCGTATTTGCTTTTATCTTTTTCAATTGGTAGGGTCGGTAATTTTGGCTTCGAACATTGGTATGCCGGTTTCTCAAAAAAAAATTCAGGCAACGTTACTCATATATGGGGATACTGTATTGGCTAAGCAGCGAAGAGGGAAACGCATATCATTTGTTTGTAGTGGCGAAATTTAACATTTTCTTTTTGCTGATCATCAGGGCTTCGGCGGGCTTCAGTTCTAAAATGCGCCTCAAGTGATCGTAGCGGATTAGTCAGCTACGCGGTGGCTGAACTACAAACCAGGAAAAGTGCACACACACACTCTGCGACCACTAACAGTTTGAAACCTTTCGTCCCCAGACTTATAGTCGTCTGCTCTCGGCCTAATCGCCATAAACGGACTGCGCGGATGGACGCGCGAAGCACCGTAGATACGGCGAGAAAGAACTCGGTCTTTAGAACCTAGGGACTGTCATTATAGTGGCATAACGCGACTTCCGCGTTGTGCGCGCGCGCGTGTGATATTGCGCCGAAACATCGATTAATGTATGCCACAGAAAAGATTACATACAAGAAGCAAAATAGCATAGGTATTGTAGTACCGATAAGTAGAAATTTTCTAGGCAAAGTTCCCTAACGAAGTTGTTAAAAGCAATACAGCTGGACTCGCGAAACCAGACCATCACAGCCTGTAGTAGCGATAAAGGCCAACGGGGTAGGGCGGTGAGGAGGATGGACAGAGAGCGCGAGTCACCAACGAAACAACAAACTGAGAACCCACACGCTGACCACCAAGTACACAGGGAGAGTATTAGAGAGTGTGGGAAGAGAGACTGGAAGAGGAGGGCACAGAGGGAGAAGGAGAAGGAGGGAGGGAAGCGTTGTGGGAGAGAAAGAGGCGAGAGTGCACTCTAAATGACCACACACACACATGCACAAGTAGACAAGCGCGAGGGAAACAGAAAGAGAGGGGGGGGTATCCCCCCACAAGGGAAGGTAGGTCTTCAGCTTATTGTTAGATTGGCGGATCTGGAAGATCGGTAAAACGGTATGATACAAAAGACGCAGCCAAGGCGCTTTTTTGTGAGAAAAAAAATTGAGAGTCAAGGCAATCTAGCTTCAAAGGTAGACCGCACTGCAGAAGGGGCGCTATGCTCCTAATTGTCGGCTATGCGGAATTCCCGGCCCCCTCCTCCCTCTTACTTGGTGATAAGGCCGGCCGTGGTTGGGGGCGAGGGGACGACGGCCGGCAGAAGGAGTTCCGAGGGGAGATCTGCAAGGGAAACGGAGGAATATTACGATTATCCATGTATACTAACCCAACATTGTGGCAGGAAGACACAAGTTAACCAATAGAAAAAGGAAGGACACCCACAGATAGTTATTATGAGATCTTGACGCGAAAACTAACTACGCATGTACACACAAAGCGCGTCCTATTATTACAAGCGCCAAAAAGTTTGACATAAAACCGTTCCGGCCGTAGCCTCATGCCTCCTAAAGACCGTCTATGAAATAGGAAAAGTTTGACATTTTCAACTTACAGTAAGCCACACCAACGGACTATCGCAAAATTACAAGCAACATTTGGTTGCCGCTTCCTCTTTTTTCGAACCACTGTTATTGTGAACTGAATAAAAATAACCACGAAAAACGTTAAAGATCTGTACTTAGTGAGAATGAGATAGCTAGCGGCCGGAACGTACTGCCATAACATGAGTCTGACACAACGAACTCAAAGACCCAGCGCAACATCGCGCAGTCGTCATTGGCGATGTACGAACTATTTAATACTATATACTATTTAATACTATAATAGCAGGATGATTCATTGATTTCGTTTACAAAGGTCTGTTGTGACATATTGAAGTTCAGGACAATAGCCCAGCATGCGCGACAGTTTAGCATCCAGATTTCCATTGAAGGTTTTTCTAAATTTGAGCACCCTTTGAAAAGTTTCAGTTAACGAGGTGTCTTTTGGGGCGCATAGCCTTCGGAAATCTTTGAATGATAGTACCTATTCCTGCTCGAAGGAGTAGGCGAGGCAGCAAGCGACCACGACTTCCCATTGTTCACTCGCTTATCGCGCCCATTATCAGCACAATATCAACTATGAGTTGCCAGGCAGTATACTTTGACTCGTTAACCGATGATTGTGCACTGGTCCTATTTGCGTCATACGAAAACACTAATCAAGTATAATAACAGCCTGTCGACGCTTTACTTATAAAGTTTTGGGAAATCAGCTAAAAATAATAAGACCTATAAACCGAGAAGCAACAATTTAACCTCATCCTTTTTCGGCATGTAAACAAAGAAGATTATTAGAAATTATTAGAGCCTGACCCAGGGTTTTAGGGATAGTCTGAGACAAGTAGTGCCAAAGTTCTTGCACTCCCTCTCTCTCTCTCTCTTCACTACTAATACCAACTTTTCTATCCCCTCCTGGCTTCCCAAAGCCAATCCTGTCTAGCGCGTAAGAAGCCCGTCGTCTAGGCAAGGACTAGGCTAAACTAGGCTCACGAGAGGGTAGCGAGGAGAGGGTGGAGGGAGGAGAGACCACCAGGTTCAAAGCACAAGAGGGTTGTTCGCGATCTCTAGGCTCCTCTCTCCCTCCCCATGCCCATCTCCTTTCCCCCCGTAAGCCCCTCCCCCTCAAAGCACTTTCCACGAGATCTCTGCTTCTCTGTCTCTATTCGCTTCGTCTTTTGAACTCTCCTGCTCCCTCGGTCCCCTCCTCTCTTGTCTATTAATGAACAATCTTCTTCCTAGTGTCTAGCCGCGTTACTCTCGCTTCCTTCCTTCTTTCCTCCTTCATCTCTCCTCCCCCC
>LS878962.1:1068123-1103345 GCA_900490955.1 Micoletzkya japonica | reverse complement strand
TCGTTGGATTATTCAATATTCAGAATTTCAGAATCACACAAATAAAAGCGCTTTGAAACTGAAATTCGTGAGGAAACATACATTCTCCTCGTCCCACGTCACCGATTTGTACTTTTGCGCAATTGACAATTCCGAATTCTTGATTCCTCTGAAATGGATAGAAACTGAGTTCTTCATTTATGGAAACAAACAACCTATCATTTACGAACTATGGACTATCATAATCAACTACCGTTTCAGCAAATCGGTCGTTTCAACAGCAAGCAATATAAAAAAACCCACTTTTGTTTGAAGAATCTGTGTAGAGTTGCATTGGACACGGCACTTTTGCACATTTCAATTTCGCTCGCGGGCCAATAGTAATTGTACGAAATGCACATCTCATCCTCGATACCGTAACCTCCCTGACAATGAGAAATAATACTAATGTATTACATGTAACAAAATTTTCAGCCTTCAGTAACAGAGCATCACAGTCAAAAGATTATTTCAGTTCGCGATAATCTACCCTAACCCCAGCCCCACTCACCAGAACAACATTCGTGTGGCGGCTCGTATCAAAGATGCAAGTGGTCGTCAAAACGTCGCCCTAAAATCGAAACTTGCACACATCTAATCATCTTGTCATTCACAACAATAATAGCCACGGGCATTCTGCCCCTCCCCTATCCCCTTACCGCACCCTGTGAACGTGCAGGGTCGGCTTGAGTGCTATAACATGTTGCCAGTGCGGCGAGTAGTGGTTGTCCCGGTTGAACTCCCCCACTTTCACGCCGTTTCTCAAGTCCATCAATTAGTCCAACTTCTTATACGTCCCTATATCTTCCATCCTTTTAAGCCAAATCGTGCCTGATTTAGTGACTGCGTTTGTGAATCAAGCCAGTTTTACTCTTCTATTTTTCTTTCGGAAAAAAATGAGAAACTTTAAGTCTGCATTTTCCAGCTATACAACGAGTCTATGGTTGAGGAAAATGTTCCGTCAGTCGTTTCATTCCTATTTCCGATGAGAGAGCGATGCGGTATGAAGAGGGTTCAGACAGAGTAGGGATGAGTTTACTGAGGGGGGGGACATTTTCGTCAATAATACCTGTAGAGGGAGTTCCACAGCTTGCGCATCACCAGATGGCCGTGCATTTGAGATAAGAAGATGTGGATTCCGTCCTTGGGGAACTGCAAGAGCGAAATGACTGAACACAGATCAACCCCGTTCATGTCGAGTAGATTGATTGATTGCACTTCATGCAAGTCTCAAGGAAATGCGAATAATGCAAAGGCAAAATGAACACATTTTATGCAGACGTTTTGATCAAGCTCCTTCCTTCTGTCTACTCAAACACTGCGAAAACACTCAATTTCCTGGCTGTGTGTTTTTATGTGTTTCAAACTCGAAATAATGTATGCTAAGTCACTTTCTGAGAATGCTAGACACCACACAGTACCTTATCGGTGCAATCAGCCGTACAGTACCCAGTCATCGTGAAGGCCTTCTGTCCGGGGGGAATCGAGTTCGCATCTCCATAAATCTGGCCAATTTCGATGATTCCCGCGTCATGCTCCCTGCAAAGGGCATCATAGCTAGTAAAAGCTAGCTTAAATCGTAGCCAAATTGGTTGCAACGATTCATAACAGATGCCAGAACTACATACAATTAGTGACAAGGATACGGTAATAATGCGGTTGATATACCGTACCTTAGATGCGGTGTAATGATGAGATCGAAGCCAGAGCTGTCCACGATTCCCGCCTTCTTCGCTACATTGTTGTAGTGGATCTCGACCATCACGAACCTGAATCAGGTCTACGCTTAGATATCGGATAATACATTGCAAAGTCCCCGTTACCGTATCCATAGAGCCGTCACATATCATTCAAAGTCCCATTTTCCGGTCCACTTACGGGTTGTAATCCGGTCCGCCAATGGGAAGACCGACATTCTCGGGGTACACGATTGGCTGCAAAGAATTTACGCAATCAAGGCGAATGAATGCTCAATATTGACTAATTACAATCGAGGGCAGAACTACCGTCCGTTATTTCAGGTTAGCGCCTACCAGAGTATAAATCATCATCAAATTTTTATTAGCGCCTACCAACAAGGTGAAGCATGGTGCCTACCTAGCAAAGCTTTTGGGACAATAAGCTCCCTATCACCCGACGCTTGGGTCCGTGCCCGTTCATGATTACAGTGCTCAACTCTGCTCCATTCCCCTCCAACCCACCCCCTCTCCCATGGAAACGGCTCCAATGACTTTCGAGCACGCGGCAGCCACTTTCGGCTTCTTCGGATCGTTGCAGTTTCCTTCGAATTCCTGAGAAAGTTTTCTTTTTTTTTAAATAAAATTTAAAGGCTCCCTCCGACCATCTCATTCATTTCTAGGCACATCCAATTAACGTGCGGTTAAATGATTGTGAGAGACAAGAGGAGAATGAAGAGACGCAGAAAGCGAGAGGAAGCTTTGCGCAGCTTTTTCTAAGCAACGGCGAAGTTTCATAATTTCACCTTTTTACTGGGAACTCAGCACACTGAGAGCTATCCGATGATGTCAAAAAAGCATAGGGTAAAAAGTGGTCGTTGGGGGCCTTTAACCACAAACTACTACACAAACTCTAATCTATAAAACGATTGCATATATTCACCTTCTGATCTCCGGTCGGACAGTGGAATACCATCAAATGGTGCACGATATCCTCGTTACCCGCGGTCACATTCGACCATAGCTGAAAAGTTTCCACTAAAATTCTAAATTCGAAAAAGCGCGCCAAACCCAAGTAACGTGGTGCTTGCGGGTGAGGATAACGTCGGGAAGACGTTGCACAATGCACCAGTACGTCGTCACTTCGGAAGGCACCTGAAATATGTGTAGAGTATGCGGTAACGTTACCATGTATTTCGCATGCGCCGCATCGCATGTAAATAGGTGTTGAACTAACGTAAAAAACCGTTTCCGTCCGCCTCCCCCCCTCTTAAAGGGCCCCTCCAGGCAATATCTACCATATGCATTTTTGACATCATTGGATAGCTCTCGATGTCCTGAGTCTCATGCTCTCTCCTTTTTAGTTGAAACTTCGCCATTGTTGATAAAAAGCTGTGCAAAGATTTCTCTCGCTGTCTACGTCTCTTCATTCTTTTCTTGTCTCTCACAATCGCTCTTAATTGGTTATCTCTTGGAATGCATGAGATGGTTGGAGGGACCCTTTAACCTTAGCATTGGAAGCAGCAATGTGCAGTGTCCTTTGGTCCTGTTCCTTCGGTTTCTCCTCAACCATGGGTTCATTGAGAAGCACGCCGTACTTGAGGGAAACCTGAGAAAATACAAAATAGCACAAAATAAAAATGAGGCCCCCTTTGCACTGTTATTGCAGGAAAAGGTCAGCCAATAACTCAATTATTTTTCTTTTATGATTGTTTCTAACCGCTTCGTTCTAAAGTAGAAGTGGTGACTAACGACGGCACATTTTTACAGACTCACTGAATCAATGAACCATCGTACGTATGCAAAAAGATTCAATTATTAGAGTAGAACAAGAGTTCGTGCTAACCGAGACGGAAGGCGACGTGAAATTAGAGGTCTTCGCCGTGGATCGGGCCATGTAGATCTGCGCCGTTCCGGTCTGGAGAAATAGAACTAGCCAGGAGTAGGGGGGATGAATAGTACTGGCATGCGTGGGTATGGGTTGCAGTTTTATTTTGGTACGGTCCATTTTGAGAGATTCCTTCAAATGATAGGCATTATAACTCATGATTTTGTACAATTGTAGGCCCGTTTTTAAATAACAAATAAGGATTGGGAACGTTGCCTACGTATGATTTTTGCCAAAAATTGGTAGAACACAATGCGATTTGGCCGACTAACAGGGTCTATCACAGATTGTTCATCAATAGCTCAAACCGTACCTCAAAGGCGTAGTCTTTCGGGTCACAGGTCGAGAATTTGCGAATGAATGTGAACGAACGGCCGTCCACGTGCTCAATCAATTCATTCATTCCACGACAGCCATTTTTCGTGATTGCAATCGCGTTCCGCACAAAAAAAAAACAAATCTGACTTGCGCTGTTTACCACTGTCTGTCTAATAAACAGCGCAAATAACGCGGAATGCAACATGAGAATACAAAGATGGGCAATACAAAGGCCCTCAAGCACACCTCCAGATGACAGTCCTGTTGGCGATCGCGAGACATTTCGAAGCGAGAGTTGACGAAGCCATCCTGGAATTAAAGGATCCCACAACCCACTTTTTGGCACTATTTTTGGCGACTGTCACGTGATAGAGCATCGCGCAATGTACAACATTTCTATTTTGAACTTTTCACCAAAGTGCCTCCCTGAGGCGCCTTTCGCCGAGAAAGTTGGTATTCTAATTGGGGTTTAGATCGTAGGGGAGAGAATAATCGAGTCAACAGGCAGGGGAGGGCAGGGGAAGCCTCATTTCCGTGCACACTTTGACCGCGCTCGCCCATCACCGATCAATAATGACTTGAAATGAATGAAGGAGCGCGCTCAAAGCGCGCATGGAAATGAGGCCTCCCCTGCCTTTTGACTCGATTATCCCCTCCCCCTACGATCTATAAACCCCAATTAGAATACCAACTTTCTCAGCGAATAGCGCCTCAGGGGAGCAGTTTGGTGAAAAGTTCAAAATAGAAATGTTGTACATTGCTCGATGCTCTATCACGTGATAGTCGCCAAATATAGTGCCAAAAGTGGGTTGTGGGATCCTTTAATATGTCCAGTGAGCAGTTATCAACAAAAAATAATTGTAAAACTTTCTCTTCGTAATTTGGTCGTCGATAATGAAAGCTGACCCATAGCTTTCCCTCGCGAACATCCAGCTGGCAGTAGTCGGAGACGTTGTACTCTCCGTGGTCCGAGAATCCCACAGCCCACCTGCAAAGAAAAAAAATAGAAGGAAAAGTGTTAAAAGAGTTAAATTCCAAAAAGAATCAAGATACAATGTGCTGACCAAGCGGCATTCTTGACGTTGCCTTCGAAGGTAAATGAGACCGTTTGCGTGTCAAAGTTCGTGACCCAGTAGACTTTCACCTCAATTTAAGCATTGCCTACTCGAATCTGGCACCAGAAATATAATGTTTCATGCTTTTTTAATGGAATTGTAGAAGTGGTGACTGGTTCAGGCAATAAAAATGCCGAAAGCAAAGAAAACGCACCTCTTCTCCATTGAGGTTTGACCAGATTTCATTGCCTCCCTGAACCGAAGGGAAAGCGAGAAGAATGAGACAGACTAGCTGCAGCAGCATTCTGGAAGAAAAACGGCTTAGTGATGGAAAGAAAAGTAATAATACGAGAAACATCTATAGTTCGGCTCCTCCCCTTTTTCCATGTACATCTCGACTCAGAAGAGTGAAATGTTTTCACTACATTCAAAACATCAAAGTGTAAACGCTCGAACCGAGAGTAAAAGAAAAGAAAAGCGCTAGGGGATCGACCGGCCGCCAAAGGAGGGGGAAGGCATAATGAGAATTGAGACGTGTCTAAACCAACAAAGACTTATATGCTAATTAGTCACTAACGAGATTAGCACGTAAATCTACCATGAAACAGTCATATTTACATGAGCTCACAGAACTGATTAGGAGAATCAGATATTTCCAATATTAAAAAAAACACACTGTGTACGCTTTTTTTGTTTTCAGACAATAAATTTTGTGAACACTTTAACTTAAGCACTTTAAGCAAATAGTTCATTTTTCAAAAAAATCTTAAGAATTGGCGTTCTTTCAGCAAGTTTTCATGACACGGAAGCCAGAGATATTAAGAAAAGCCAAATGTCGTGCCAGAAAAGCCGTATGCTAACTCTCCGTGCGGGAGCCACCTCTCGTCAACTTAAACTTCTGCGAAATTTTTGGGCCCTGAACAAAAATTTCACGGGAGATCTATAGGTTCTAGGTGCTTGTTCATACTCTTTTGCGAGATTTACACTCTTACAGGTCTGAAAAGTTGTTGCCGTGAAGTGGAAGTCATGACATTCGTTATTCGCTGTAAATCTCGTAGATTTCGATTTGGGTTGCATTCGAAACTTCTTTCACTTTTCCGCAGCTTTTCGCAATTTTGCCGCACTTTTGCTGTTGTTTTCTTTTATTCTCTCTTGTTTTCTTATGATTCAGCCTGGATAATCAGAACAATAGCCTAAAATTTTAATTAGCATAATGTCTTCCCGCGCAAACGCGTTCAAAAGCTGGCGCGACGCGTACGCAAGCGCGTCCCGCCGACCGTAGCACCACAGCCTGGCACAGCAAGCAGTTAGAAATAGGCAAAGTCTTACTGTACTGAATATCGTAATAAAAACGAGACTGAAAGATCATCTTCTCAGGAGTCATGCAAAAAATTCAAAATTAAGAGGTACGATAGTCCAAAAGGAGCGTGAAGTTGATCAATAATGCTTAAAAGGGCTGCTACGCGTATGCTAAAAGGGGCTGCTACGCAGCGACGCCTATACTGCTATAGGAAATTGAAAATTTGGCAAATTGCCAGCTTGCCCATTTTGTTTAGCTGTTTACTGCCTTCATTTAGCTTGCTCTGTCAGGCCGTGTAGCACCTTATCGGTCGAATGGCTGCCGTGTTCACTGGAGCTTATATTGTTATTACTAGCTCGACACGAAAAAGAAGATGTACCTGCGGTTGACAGCTTTCTCGAGATGAGGAATTGACTGCTGGGAGAGGATACGGGATTCATGAAGAAGACAGAGACCTAAATCGATAACCATTAGGTCTCTGTGGAGTAATAATAAACAATATGAACAAGCTAAGAGACGCGGTCCCGGTCTCAACCGGGCGGTTGAGACCGGTACCAGTCGTACGCACCCGATACTGTATTCGCAACGACGTTATAACGTTATAACGGAAAGCTTTACATCTGCTGACGCCGCGTGATAGCGAGGCAGAAATAAAAGGGAAAAAAATTATTTTTTTTACCTTTTATTCACGCACCGTCAGCCGTTCGGTCAGGCTCGTTGTGTAATTTCGCGTAATTTGTAGTCAAAAGTGAGATTGGTCAAAAGGCGCACGGTGGTACGGTAGTACACTAATTAAGAAAAATGCAACGCTCCAAATTGTGAAAGTTTCCTATAACTTCGTGGCAGCGTTATCCGTGTTTTGGTGGTTCTCGTTACATTACTAAAAATACATAGATACATATTCCATGGTCAAATATTTTTAGCTAGTCGTTAAACAATTTATGCTAGAACGCTACTTTTGGCAAAGTTCCAACATTTGAATTTCGCGGGGCTGAGAATGGTTAGGCGGATACACCCAATTATGCGTGGAACGACTTAATAATGTCTATTACCCGGAACCGGAGATTTCCTGATCGAACAAAGTGCTTTGGCCTGGCAGTGCGGGTTTATTTAAATATTTAAAAAAAATTAAAATAAGCTTTAAAAATCAGTCCATCAACATGCACAATACCGTATGACAAATTAGAAGAACCTACAGTCAGATACGATTACTTAAAAAGTTCTTGTTAAAACATTTCTTTCGATCTTTCTCGTTATTCATCCTTTGTACTTTACTATTCAAAAAGTGCTTCTCCAACCGGCATTTGCAGAACAATGTTGTCATAGTTTTCGTTTGCTCCGTACTTTCCGGCCGGAATTCAAGAAAAACACACTCATGCAATCTCTGAGATGCCAGGAAACGCATAGGAAAAGAAGTTTATTGCACATAAAGCAATGGTGATGACACAACCAAGGGGAATAAATGCAATTGGCTAGCTAATCTATATATCCGTGTGAGCTTCTGTGAGATCCAGCGTGATTGTAAGAATAGGAATTCAGCGGGAGGCCGACATTTCCGCACAGACAGTTGCGCACAGGACAGTTCCGCACAGGGGCATTTCCGCACGCGGACGTTTCCGCACAGGGACATTTCCGCACACGGACATTTCCGCACAGGGATATTTCCGCACACGGACATTTCCGCACAGGGACATTTCCGCACACGGCATTTCCGCACACAATGAGCGGGGGGTATGACAAGACTGCAAGTGCCTTGTTTCCCTTGTTTCCGACAAAACTGCTGCTCCAAAAGGTGTAAACGCCAAAACTGCAACTTTTCCATATCTCTGTCCGGAGCCATTTTCAGATGATCCATGATATCTCTTTCGACTTCCCTTGTTCCCTCCTATCATCGCCTACCCTCTCCCTCCCATTGCCCCTCAAGGCGACAAAACTGCAACTTTTACAACTCAGCCTTATTTTCTCCTTGTGAGTTTAGGAAATTAATACGATCACGCATTTGGTGGTAATATTTTAATCAGATATAGCTTTTTAAAAAGTTATTTATGTGGGCTTTTGGAGATTGCCAAAATAATTATTTCGATGATTTTCTCCTTTTTCAAAGTTACATTGCAAAGATTTTTAAGTGCAACTTTTATTTTTTAAAATATATCCATTTCTTTTATATATCAATTGTGCTAATGACGTAATCTAATAATCAGTCAATCCATTGATATGGAGGGGGTGGGGGCATGGAGGTGAGGGGGCTTTTATCTGTTTTCAAAATTGGTAATTTTTGCGTAAATTTTGCAAAACCTTTCACCTTAAAGGGCCCCTCCAGGCAATATCTACCATATGTATTTCATGACATTATTGAATAGCTCTCAATGTCCCGAGTCTCATACTCTCTCCTTTTTTGTTAAGACTACGCCGTTGTTGAGAAAAAACTGTTCAAAGATTTCTTTGGCTGTCTGCGTCTCTTCAATCCTCTCTTGTCTCTCACAGTCAATCAACCGCTCTTAATTGGTTATCTCTTGGAATGAATGAGATGGCTGGAGGGACCCTTTAATAGCAAGCACTTTCAAAAGAAAATTTTCTATCAGCTTTTCAAGATCATTAAAGGGCCCCACCAGGCAATATCTACCATTTGCATTTTTACATCATTGCTCTCTATATCCTGAGTCCCATGATATCTCCTTTTGTCTGAAACTTCGCCGTTGCTGAGAAAAAGATGTGCGAAGATTTCTCTCGCTGTTTGCGTCTCTTCATTCCTCTCTTGTCTCTCACAATCAATCAACCGTTCTTAATTGGTTATCTCTTGAAATGAATGAGATGGTTGGAGGGACTAGGTTTCTCTTTTTGACGCCTTTTCTCAATTAGACTTCTATAAATACCGGGAAATGCCTACAGAGCACGAAAAAAAGAAACATAACCGTGGAAAAGCGTCAAAAAGAGAACCCTAGTAGAACCCTCGGTTGTCTCTTGAAATGAAAAAGATGGTCAGAGGGATTCTTTAAACGGTAAAAATGTTATGTTGTAATTTACAAAAACGAGACAATCATTCTATTTTTTTGCAATCTTAAAAGCCCGAATTAATAATTTTTAAGAGCAGCTTCGTTTAAGATATTACAAAAAATGCGTGTTCGTATTACTTTCCTAAACTCACAAGTAGAAAATAAGGCTGAGTTGTAAAAGTTGCAGTTTTTTCGCCTTGAGAAGTAATGGGGAGGTAGAGGGTAAGCGATGATAGGAGGGAACGAGGGAAGTCGAAAGAGATATCATAGATCCTATGAAAATAAACCCGAAGAGATATGGAAAAGTTGCAGTTTTGTCATACCCCCTCATTGTGTGCGGAAATGTCCTTGTGCGGAAATGTCCGTGTGCGGAAATGTCCTTGTGCGGAAATGTCCGTGTGAGGAAATGTCCTTGTGCGGAAATGTCCGTGTGCGGAAATGTCCGTGTGCGGAAATGTCCGTGTGCGGAAATGTCTGTGCGGAAATCTCTCTGTGCGGAAGTGTCCGAAAACCATTGTGTGCGGAAATGTCCATGCGGAAATGTCGGCCTCCCGAATTCAGCATTCGTTGTTTGGCAAATAAATTAAGGAGCGGGAAAACGCTGGATACGGTATTCCGTTTCGAAAGAACTAATGCCATTCTATCCTAGCTGCTCTGCAGCACTCGCCATCCTCGCCCTTTCCTCTTCTATAATCCGGTCCTGGTGGATCTGTCTAGCCTTCCGAGCGATCGTCCTACTGTAACTACACGACGGATTCGTCTGGTAATCGCACGAGTGCTTCGAGAAGTCGGCCGGGTTCGTGAGGAATGTACACGAACCGGGAGCATCGAAGACCACCTTGAAAGATATGTCATTCCATCAGCTACGGCAGATTACAGCATGTCAGTGGGCACCTACCGTAACCCCGGTGCTCGACCGTTTGATTCCCTGACCGGGGCTGGAGTGGCAAGCGATGCACGCGTAGCGATGGCGCCGCTCGCTTTCCGGCATCTCAACATTTTCCGATATCTACGGAATCCGAGGTATAGTGGAATAAACCGGTCCGTCAGTTACTTTGATTCCAAAATGAGTCTAATTCTCTCACTTTTGCACACTCCTCTTGCCAGATACTCGGAATGATTTTCCGACGGATCTTTTTAATCCATTATACTTTCCCTGTGTTAGACTTCTCAAGGCATATACGGAAGAATGACTCTCCATTAGAGACTCAACTGGATCGTGTAAATACGAAAATTCCAACAAAAAAAGAACCCGGCCTAAAAGCCCTAAAAATTCCGAAAGCTGAAGGTCGCCATTATACTTTCCCGTTTGCTACCTCCTTGGTACTGTAGCATTTCTTCCACCGGTAGTTGAAGCAGTAGTCAGTTCCCGGTATACGGTAGGTGGCGGTCAGTCGCATACCCTTCATGGACACATACGCCTCGCCCTTCCACGTCTGCTCAGGCTGGAAAACATTGATTAGGCGGCATATCCATAGGTTAGTTAATGGTCCGTACAAATCTCAAAAATTTTAAGTTTTTGGTTAAAACCCCCTCACAACTCTGTCAGTTCCGATCTAATTATCGGAACCTCAACCTACGTAGGCATTGCGCGGTGTCCTAGGGTAGACAACGTCAAGGGAAGGGCTGGGAGATGAGTAGAGGTCATGCTGAAGACATAGCTTATTTAGGCAATATTGTCTGTATTCGACAAATACAAGAGAATATTTGTCTAATCGGGAATGTTTTCAGTGTTGCTCTAATTGTAAGGGGCATTCCTTTCCTCATGTGTTGATTGTGAGATTATTCTGGATGCTAGGGAGGGAACTTATTGAGCTGTCCTCCAAATGAAGTGATCTAACCTGATCGAAGCTCGTCTCTGCATGTTCAGTGCCCATCTCGGATTGCTCTGTCGGATCCTCCTCTTCCGTCAGCCGCCTCTTCCCTGCACTCGTCCACTTCTCCACTGATGCGCTCGTGCCGGCAATCGCTCAAATAACAATAGTAGGAGAATACCCCCTTTCCTGACCTATTATAGCTAGGCATGGAACTTACCAAGCCCTGCGTTTCCCTGAGTGCTATCGGGCTCTTCCAGCTTCAGTAACTGTTCATCGGTGTCGTTCTGAAAAAAATAAGCTTACAGATTCTGGAGATCGTACTCCCGCAACGAAAAGTGCGAAAAGTAACAGGCGGTAATTTAAAATTCCGTTACAGTATACTTGGCGCATGTTCCGTTTTTAAATGTCTGGCGGGATCATAGGTGCGCAGAAATGATAGACTCATAATGATCAAAGTCATCGCATTACCATAGCCTCTGACCGGACAGGTGATGCACAGAAGTCGTCGATGTATGAAGATGTAGACTGGCCAAGGCTGTAAGGAAACAACTTTTGGAGCAAGGATAGAGCCCTGTGTATGTTTTACTGGCTCTGATCTTGCTATCCGTTAAGCCTATCTCAAACGCCTACTTGTCCTGGAATGCGACGATTTCCTTGGGTTGTTCCTCTCTTTGTGGTTGAGACGCGGACGGCTCTCGAATACCGATTACTAGTTCCTGAATTGTCGAGAGTTTCATTGCTAAACATAGGGATACACAGGAGTAGTATGAACATAAAGATTGAGCATCTTACCGGCACTGAAGCTCGAGACGCATGAATCTTTGCTCGATCTTGAATCTCTTCGAGGAAGATCATGAATACCTGGAAATTCAGAACCACTATGCCACACATATCAAAGGAGGACCATTTGGTACCGAAATAATGTAAATTGAGACTAATTTGCATAGCGCGAGAGAGAAGGGCATAGAAGAGAAACTAATCGAATCCGTCAGAATGCCGTCAGGAATGTGAATAGACTACGGTTTCGAATGGAGGTCCTTCAAGTGCACCTTAGCCAGTGAGTGTAGTTGCTGTGTCTGTGGTCCACTGCAACCGAAGAACACTTCGTTCCGCAGCTCGTCCATCGCACTCTTGTCAATCTCAAGTAAGCTCTTTTTTTTGGTTGAGGAAAGTGTTCCGTCAGTTGTTTCGTTCCCCTTTACTGCCTACGAGAGAACAACGCAGAATGAAAAGAATGAAATCACTAACAGAAGTTTTTGGTCTATAATACGACCAGTTTGCTAGATTATACGACATTGCTATGCCCTACCGACTCGTCGCTACTGTAGTCCATGAGGCAAATGAACAGACGGGTCATGGACTGGGACACAGTGGCGATCGACTGGTCGATGCCCTCCCCTCCCAGAACAATCGACTGCATCACGGACAGCTCACCCTTCATCTGAACGCAAACAAATTACATCTTTAAAATGTCTCTGGTTGTGGAAAATGTTCCGTCGCGACACAACGTCGGTTGTCCCATTCCTATTCCGGACGATAGAGGGGAGCAATATGAAGAAGGAGTAGGAATGAGTTTATTGACGGAACTTTTTGGTTAGTAATCACAGGCTATTTTTTTGTTGAAGAATGCCGTTAATGTATACTCCTCGGCAGTTTTGAACCCTATGAGGAGCGCGGTTTATTTTTTTTATTTTAGCGGTTTATTTTAGATAAATAAATAACTCACTCGACGAATGCGGGTTTGCGTCCATTGTTGGGAAACCATGTGCAGACAAGTTTGAAGACCGGCAAGGGTAGCTCAATAAACACAAAAACCGATCCGAGCTTCGCGTTCCTTTCGAACGGCACACTTGCGAGTGCAAGAGGTGTGCCACTGGGTCAGCTATGTGTCTGGTCTATATCTAGTTGAGTCAGGCCGACACTGTACACGGAAGCCAGAGATATTAAGAAAAGCCGTATGCTAACTTTCCGTGCGGGAGCCACCTCTCGTAAACTTAAACGTTTGCGAAATTTTTGGGCCCTGAACAAAAATTTCACGGGAGATCTATAGGTTCTAGGTGCTTGTTCACGCTCTTTTGCGAGATTTACACTCTTACAAGTCTGTAAAGTTGTTGCCGTGAAGTGGAAGTCATGACATTCGTTATTCGCTGTAAATCTCGCAGATTTCGAGTTGGGTTGCATTCGAAACTTCTTTCACTTCTCCGCAGCTTTTCGCAATTTTGCCGCACTTTTGCTGTTGTTTTCTTTTATTCTCTCTTGTTTTCTTATGATTCAACCTGGAAAATCAGAACAATAGCCTAAAATTTTAATTAGCACAATGTCTTCCCGTGCAAACGCGTTCAAAAGCTGACGCGACGCGTCCCGCCGACCGTAGCACATTGTATCGCAGTGTCCGGTATTTCTCCAGTGACCGTGTACATCTTTTCATAATCGTAACTTGTTACAAGTTAGTTGTGTGATGAAAGAATGCGGATACATGTCTGATGACATTTACACTAAGGAACAGCAAGGACGGGACAAAAATAGATCTAGTTGGAGAAAAATTTAAACTAAATAATGAACTATGCGAACGACAGTGATTTCTACGGACAACGTCTCCTTACATCATGTCTGATAGTAGGATTAAGAAACTCCGCCCACATTTGTCGCAGCGTATCTATCGACTATAACTACCAGTTGTCTGCTCATTGTCTGAGTCTACAGTATCTCACAATCAGTTAGGTAATACCACATTATCTGAGATAAGATGGTCTACTTCGGACAAGTGGTCTACAACGATCCAGCCGTTGATGTCAGTTCATGAACGGTCGGCAGAGTAAGCTGTGAATAGAAGTGAGTTGCACACTTTTCAGCCCGTCACATCCGTTTCGCAGTTCGTCATAACGGGTAGGCCATGCCGAATGCTCGGAATGGGACAATCTATGATCACTATTAGGATAAGTGGCTGTCTTTTATCAATTGTTTCGTTGACTTCCCCAGAGATAAACCTACTGGTATCAAAACTGCTGCAGCCGTCGCGCTGTCCACTAACCTCCTGCTCATCTCGCTCATTCTCCGCCACCAACTTGAACAAGATCTGTTATATCAGCAGCTTACAAAATCTCCGCGCTCTAGATAATCTTCCCGGTAAAGAGAACAGTGAAGCATGATCATCGTGAATACCCACCTGACTCCCTCTACACGGTATTCTGCCACAATGCAAAACCTTTGGAAAGCGAAAATCATTTTGTCATTTCCTAATACGGTAGATCGGTGTGCCGTGCACCACGAATACATTGTCATGAAGTAGAGGGGAAGGACATGGTGATAGGCACTAAAGATAACTTCTATCAGCCACCTAGCGCTTCATGGACCTCTGAATAGATGACATCCTTGTGATTTTGCTTTCCAAAGGTCTAGAACAGTGTGATGCATTGTCCAAGATAGGAGCGACAAATAAATATTTCTCGCTCTAGAAATTTTTTACAAATATTTTTCAAACGCTATTATCTTTATTATGTTCTAGGAAACATATTTTACAAGTATTGCCGTATTCGGTCTAAAAAAATTATCGCTTCCATGTCCTTTTAAAGGAAATGTTCCACGAAATAAATCGTAAATGAGTTAGTCGTTGAAAACATAGCAGTGTGGTCTAGACAACAAGATGTGCAAAAATCACGATTCGAAACGGCTCTCTAGGCCTCCGTACGGCCATCTGAATGTGTGGGATTAGGTAAATCTTGTGGGGTAGTGGAATCAGCTTCACTAGAAATGTGGATGATGTCATCGATGTATCTGAAGGTACGGTCAAGACGGTATGCAAGTACATCCCCTCGTTGAATATGTTTCGAAATGTAGTAAAATTCCACGAAAGCTAGTGTAAGGTCAGCTATTTGAGGTGAAGCATTATTACCTTGAGGAATGTATTCGTGGTGCGCGGCACACCGATCTACCGTATTAGGAAATGACAGAATGATTTTTCGCTTTCCAAAGGTTTTGCATTGGGGCAGAGTACCGTGGGCCAGAGTCACCTAGCTTCGTTGAGGAGTATCATCCGTCTCTTGCCGTTATTCCTAAATATTTACAACGGGAGCGATGCGGTAGGAAGATGATCCAGCAACGAAGAGAACGTGCAATATCTATGACACAACGTTCTGACAGCAGTGTAAATGTTAAGCGAACGAGATGTCGTAAATTAACCCTGATTTCGGTAGGAACTTACGCATGGAAGACATTTATTCCAAGCATTTTGGCTCGTTCGCTTAACATTTAGAACATTGTGATGACACAATGCAATGCACAATGAACCACAGTGTTCTAAATGTTAAGCAAACGAGACAAAATGGTTTGGGTACGGTGTTTTCCGTGCGAGAGTTCCTACCGAAATCAGGGTTATTTTCGGCATCTCGTTCGCTTAACATTTTCAGTGTTGTCAGAACACTGTGGAACTTATACCTAACAGGCCTGGCAGATCATTGTTCCTTTATACTGTGTTGGAAATTTACTAAGTAGGTATTGTGTCAATTTGCTATCTTTGCTAGGCTAGATATACCCACCGGAGACAGCTGAATTTTTTACCAGTACATCACATGGCTTTCGCTGAATTCATGCATTTTAAGTAAATCAGCACTGCGAGTATTTAGCACAAACTTACTCACTTTTCCAGCTGTGTTCTATCTTGTTTTCCCTGCCCATGAAATGTCATTCAGTTTTCCAACACTGAGAAATGTTCCTTAACTTTTGCGAATAATGCCATACTTGACAATGCATCGAGAACAGATTATCAAACATTCTTCGGAATAGATTCCCGTCAGGTCTTCTTAAATACTCGCAGTGCTGATCACTAGTAACATCATGTAAGTAGATGTTTACTTAAAATGCATGGTAGTATTCCGAAAAGCAGAAAAAGTAACTTTTGTTGATCAGTGTAATGTCGTGGTCTTCCGTCCCTCTTCCCCACTACATTCTCATGGCCTGGGGCTGGCTCTCCTTCTTCCTCTATATAGCCTGCATCGGGTGTATTGTCTACGGTAGACGGTTCCATTCCCAGTTTCGCTCTGCCTTCTTCAAGCTCATTATCGCGCAGGTGAGTGTCATCTATATGGCTTTCCCCCACAGCATTCCTCCCGGTGAAGGATGTGCCTAATAGCGAAATGACCACTATTTTTGAATTTTCTCAGGAATAGCTAAACCAATCAACACCAAATTTTCAGAAATTGTTCAATTCATTGTGGCGAGCTTAAGTTTTTAAATTCAGAATTTTTCGTTAACTGGTTCGCCTACAGGATCGGATCCTATGCGCGAAAACCGCTATTCGCTATTATGACGCTTGGAATGATGTGCCCCACTTATTACAAGTTTCACGGAAGTTGACAAAAAGTACGCAAACAATTGCGAACTGTCTATGCAAATAAATACGCGCGCTGATCTACCTCTCCGGCTCCAATTTTCTTGCGTTCTATCAATTTTTGCCATGGTAACACGTAAGGAGTCAACTGAGCTGCGTATTCAGCGGGAATAGTTTGTTATTCCAATCAAAAGTATTAAATCGTTCCGTTTTTGAGGACAAACCCCGTGGAACCTGTAATAACTAAGGCTTGGGGGTCTTTAGGTAAAAAGAACATGGATTGAGAAATTTAACTTTATCTCTTGTTTGCTAGCCACTCGGACTTTATCCGTCATGCTGCACGCATGTAAATCGGAAGGCGCAGGTGCTCTTTTCCCCTTTTCCGAAATCAAATTGTACCAAGTGTGTCACCTGCACAAAACGTATCCTTTTTTGAACTCAGAAATGAACCAGCCAAGCAACTCTAGCTCTTGAGCTCTAGCAGATCACAGCATTCCTAGCGCTCCCCCTGTGATCGTCTATCGTCACTGTGGACATAACAATGAGCGAAATTTCACCAATTCAAAAACTTAAGCTCCTCCCCATCAGTCCAAATAGCTGCCAAACTTTGGTGAAGATTCATTCAGCCGTAGTGAAGTAAATTCAAAATTAGTTGTCAATTCGCTATTAGACACTTCCCGTTTCGGTCGGAATGCTGGGAGATATCTATGCAATATTCAAAAGCCTTCCGGATTAAATAGTTAATGGTTTTCTAGCTAAAGGGTCGCTTTTCAGTCAGTCCCCGAGATACTGCTGTTCCTACACGTGGAGATCGTGATGCGTCCCCGCAAGTACGGCATGTTCCAGCTGATCGGACCGCAGGTCAACAGTGCCCTCGTGCAGTAAGTCCACCCCTTTCCTAAACTATTATAAATGATCCATCTGACTAAAAAGGCAACGAAGTTAGAAGTGCAATCCATTATTGGCTAGCTTTCTGATGGTGCTACGAGATCTATCCATTCGAATTCAGATTTCTCTACTACTTCGAGACGGTGAAGAAGACGTGCGTCAAAGTCGGCTTCATTCCCTTTGCACTCAACCGCTTCACCGCATTCTATCTGCCCACGCGCCATGTCAAGGTCAGCATCGTCATCTCAAAGCCAATATCCAACCAAGTGTATCGTTCCATTCGTGGCTTTTTGATTGTTACGCTTCATGATCAATTGATACTGTGAGCATAGGTTGGATGCTCTGTGATGGGCGAAGAAGAACCGACACAAAATAGAATGGACTGCTCGGATGCAATGCAACACTGAGAGTCAGTGTAATCTCCGTCCTCAGCTCTGGTCCTCGCTGACAGTCTCCGTATGCATCGCCTTCAACTGGCTCGTGCCGGTCTCCGTCCTCAGTCCCTTCTTCTACCGCGACGACGCCAACTTCTCTCTCATCTACACCAATGGCATTCTCGTAATGTGGTCGACGCCTACCTTCCTCATCGTAAGGCCTCTCATCTTCTGCGTATTCCAAATAAGAAAGTCTGCTTCTCCGTAGTGCGCAAGCCGGCCTTGTAAGACGACGAGATGTTCCGATACCTATGTATGTGCTTCAGTTCGACACGTGGCAGGCCCTCTCGTTCACCTTCGCGACCTTCTCCATCTGCGTCGTCCTGTACATCCTCACGTACCGCGCGGCCCGTGACTACTTCATTCGTAGCAGGGACAGCGTCGCTGTCAAGGTAAAGACAACGATTTACAAGACCATAGATACTCATGCTCCGTCCTTTTCAAGTTTATCAAGTACAGATCGCGTAAAGGGCTCATGCTAGCTAGGTGATTTACAGCCTTATACTGCGATAGCCCATGTGTAGTGGAATAAACCGATCCGTCAGTATCTTCCATTCCAAAATGAGTCTAATTCTCTCATTTTTGCACACTCTCTCCCCTTATATTCGGAATGATTTTCCGACGGATCTGTTTAATCCACTATAGCATAGGCATTTCTAATGCAGCTGGACGAACGTCGCATGCTGCTGTGCGCGGTTCTGTCCTTCTTCTCCACCGTCCTCGACGTAGCTACTGTTTCCGTCCTTCAGCTCTCCACGGTAATCAAGAGACTCAGTTCCCCCACACGGCCCCCTTCAGATAACCGACGACACCGACCTGCACCTCTTCGCGCTGAACCTCTGGTACTGATTGTGAAGATTGCAGTTCGGCAGATGACTCATGACCAAGTCATGGAAATTCATTTTTTGTCCGCGTCCCTTCATTACTTTCTTCTGTCTCACAATCAGTCCATTCTTGCACTTTCATGATCGAGTCATTGGTCATCTGCCGAACTCTAGTGAGGATTGCGGAGTTTCTGAATAACATGACACTCTCCTATCCTTACTTAGCTGTCGTACTGACTTCACATTGTGAATTATGTTCTTCCTTAAAATGAGGATGTTCTCAGGTTCTTCGCTACGGAAATCATCTGCTGCATGCAACCCTGGGTCCTCCTAGTAACGAACACTCTGCTCAGACGGCAGTTCATGCGATTTGTCGGGTAATCTATCTTATTTTAGACAAAGAAAGTAGGTACAATACGTCTGCATTACGCAAAGCCCATAGTTGAACCTAGTCTGTCAATGGAAAAAGCAGGAAACTCACTTGTTTGAAGAGTCATCTATAAATACCTACTAATGCTATTTCAGAAAGGAATCCGGTCCAGTATCGAAAATGATCGAATTTTCGACTCGACCATCACAATCCAAAGTTTAGAGAACATTCAACAATCCCGAATACGTTCATATATATATACTTATGATAAAGTATACCCTCGTGGTATGATTATATTGTTCCGCGTTGTATATACGATACTGGAGAAAAGCCTCCCCCAAGAAACGGGCGCTCCCTGAGGGCCATGCATGCAATCAAGGGCTCTAGGGGGGGGGGGGGATAATCGGCCGGTGAATAGCCCGACTCCCCGCTATGATCTGCTCTGGCTGTCTTATCCCCTCCCTGTCTCACACGCTCTCCCTCCTAAGTCCCTCGTAACTCTCTCTGTCCTCCCTTTCTCTTCCCTCCCAACATTATCCTCTATCCTCCCCTCCCTATTCCCTCTCAATTCCCTCCCAGCATGCACCTCCTCTCGTTCTGCCTCCTTCTCCTCCCCTTCGTCTCCTCGACCTTCTTCTCCTCTTCGTGTCGTTGTCAATGTCGTTCTCCGTGTCTCTCCCCATCCTGTCCCTCCCTTCCCTGCAAGCGGTCGCTGGTGGCCAGTATGCTGAGGAGACGAGCTATTCTCAAAGTAATCTACGGTTTCCTCACCTGTCTTTTTTTCCGAATGTTCCGAATGCTAGGAAGCATACACAGCAATACTCAACTAGGTTATTATCTTTACGCTCTCCGGAGAAGTATGTATTTCACTATTTTAGAGAAGAGTACGACGCGAGGTCAAGGAGTTCGCAATAATTGACACAAACTGCAACAGCGAGGAGCTGCGGGACATAATCATCGAGGTGCTAGCTAATCTTTTTTTTTCATTTTTACTGCAGTACCAAGAAATTCATAGGGCGGAGAGTTAACAAGACTGCGATGGCAGATCTTTTTCCCAGAAAACGCATCGGATGACATCAGTTTCGAAGAGACAGATACAGAAGGAAGCTGAGGAGCGACTAGGTGGCAGGTATGAGATGTTTATGCTTCAAGCATCTTCAACTGATCAGAATCATATATTAGATGGGGAAAGTAGGTGGTCTATCGTATATATCGGTGTCAGTGATTAGCCGAATTTCACAAATATCGACAAGTCTTATGTTGTCAGATTCAACGTGATCTGCGCTAGAGGCGACTTCTCCTACATAACGAATACGGACATATTCTGCCAGCAGGTATTGGGTAGAGATCGGACGATGATCGATGAGCGCCTTGCGAAAGCGCACTCATTGTCTGCGTCTATTCATTTATTTCCTCTTCGGAAAGTTCTGCGTTTTGGTGATACATTCACCGACGCTCTGTCCTTCTGATGCCTCTTTCCTTGCTATAGGATTCATTCTCTGTAGATAATCTGTAGATCTGGCATAAGCGTGAAACATCCAAGAAAGAAAAGAAACGAAAAGAGCAGCCCATTGTAGACTGTCGGCGACGTCACGTGCTACGCCTTCAAACAGCTCACCGTCCAGGAACGATTTCACTAAATGCTTGTCAGAATGTTATCCGCTATACCTGCTGCCATTACATGTGCATACAACATAATAATTTATCTACAACAAACGTGTAACGCAATAATAATAATAATAATAATATTAATAAAAACCTGAGATCGTTGGTCATGTGAAGTATACAACTGCGCTCTAACGCAACCGGCGAATACCAGATGGATATGTGGAGGAGGAAGAAAGACTCTGGTAGTAGTGGCACAAGGGATCACGGAGTGGGAAAAAAGCGGAACGAAACGGAATACGCAGAATACATTGAGGTGGAAAGCTTAGGAGATTGAGCCCGAGGGTTGGCGGGCATACGTGGGCAGGGCACAAGTAGAGGGCAACTAGATAAATGAATGAGGAGTCTACACCGCAAGCCTGCCCACGCACGCGGGGCGAGATTCATTGAGGACATAGCGCTGACTCAGCCCCGCAGACCGTCACATGTGAGAGGGCCGGTTGGTGGCGGGTCCGAGTCCGAGTCCGCGATAGACAGGCTACTTGGCGAACTCCTTGCAGCAGATCTGCGTGCACCGCTGCAGCGAGGGGAAGTTGTTGAGCGTCCCACCACAACCACCGTACTCGTACGCAACACACGAGTCCGTCTCCGCGTCATACCCGTACCTGCACAAATATCCATCAAATCCAGCTAGAGTAATCCCTACCGGCTAAGAACTCGGATAATGTTACACTATTTCGCTTTCGTATGCGTACCGGGTCTCGGTCTTCGTACACGGTCCGGGATCCCGTGCGGCCGTGCAGAAGGTAGCGGGGTCCTGAAAGAATTAAGCATTATCATACCTATCTGATGCAAAAATCATAGAGACAAAAATGTGTAAGAGAAGAATCACTCGGAGAAAACGATCAAAACGAGATGTAGATACCTTGCAACAAACGGACACGTTGTGCTCGGCGTTCATGTGGCAGATGTGACCCGAGGGACATGGGTCTTCTAAAAATGAGGGTTAGAAAATCAATCCCGTGATCACCACTCTGATCCAACGAGCAAGATTCAAAGGGTAGTACTGTCTTCGAATATTCTCGAATCTATAACCAAACTAAGCGTGAGGCCCTTGAAGGACTGACCAACTCCGCAGGCCGCCAACTGCTCTCCCTCCATCAATGGGAGACCATGCGGGCAATGGTCGCGGTATGCTGAAAGGCACCGATTCACAACAATTTCAAGACTGTACCGGAATTCTGCTAATATTGTTGTGTCGTATTCTTGTGGGTCTTATGGATTCTTGTTTCGTGGGGATCACAGATCGCCCAACTCCAAAGGACTGAGGATGATGAGATGGGGATGGAAATCAGGAACATAGGAAATGTCGTGTAGATAAATAGCTGTTGCATAACTGATAAGTGTAACTACAGTCCTCACTCTGCCCATGCAATGCTTCGAACTAAAGATTGAACATAAGTAGTTTATCTGAATGGCAACAGAAAAGATGGCAAACGAAGGAGGAAAATAAGAGGGGGAGGAAAACGAAAGAGGATAGTGGACAGCAGTGCATGAGCAGACTTTGAGGACAAAATACACACCAACTTCTTAGGATATGTTAAAGTCGGACGATTCGGAACCGAAACCGATCAAAACTCTGACGACATCCTTGCAGAATCGAGCTTTTTCTTGTATGCCTTTTCTGCGTAAATGAGGGCTTTGATCTGATTTCGGTTCCGAATGGTCCTTCTTCAAAAAGGAACGACCCGGTCTGTAGGGTCATACCGTAGTAGGACTGCACCACCACCAGATTGCCCTCCTAGTGACAGCGGGTACGAGTCCCCTACAAGCATGCGTGCATTAGGGTTTTTTTCCACTGTTATGTTTCACTTTTCGACCTCTGTAGGCATGCCCTGCTGGTCTTTATGGAAGCGTGAAACATAACCGAGAAAAAGCGTCAGAAAGAGGAATCTGTCAGCTCAATTTACTTAGAAACGTGCATATTATTGTGGTTATTATTACGTTGTGGTCATGCGCGAATAACTTAACTGGAGAAGAATATACATAACCAATAGAGGCATCATCATCAACTCTTCTTCTGCCCTACTCGTTGTCCCTTATATACTGAGATCAACACGAATTGTGCGGGTGCATATGTGGTTACTGAAAGCGTTATTAGTTACATACTTGAAGCGAACACAGGAATAGATGAGCACAGAGCATAGGATTCAATTTTCGCTTACGATAGAAACATGTCTGTAGAATCCTATGCTCCAGAGTCTAGCAAAGCGGTAGGTATAGCACTAGTGTGATATAGATGTTCATATTTTGTGCTTGGGGTGTCGCGGGGTCTGCCTAAGCCTAGGGCGCGACTCGTCCGACTGTTTCCCAGACTCGGTCGTCGTCGTCCTCGTCGACCTCCTTCGCCTTCTCACCCGGACACACGGCTCTGCAGGTGGCCATGGAGATGAAGTTGTTCTCGTTCCCTCCCATTCCACCGTACAGGAAGGCTGTGCAGCGACCCGTCTGCAATGGCTCATCCTTTCCAGCCCGTATTCCTTCTTTCACTGGTAAAATTGCAGCCTTTTCGAGCTTCTTCTACGTCCATATGTTTGCCATCCCATTCATCATGATGCTTCTTACACTACTAATCTAAGAAGCATCACTATGAATGGGATGCTAAGGCGACGCGGTCTGACGTACCCTCGAGTTGAAGAAGTAACGGGGCAGGTTCTCTCCGCCCATGCCGTCCTCACGCGGCGCCTTGCACGGATCGTGACCTGGAAGATGCGCATAAACTTTGTCAATCTTAGGGTTCGTCGTTCGAAGGTATCTAGGGCTAAGCCTGACGCCGGCCACTGACTGGTGAGCGAAAGCTCACTAGTCGGTTAGTAACGCGATAAGTCATTCGCCGTATCCCTGGTAAACTCGCAGCCACTCACAGTGTTCTAAATGTTAAGCGAACGAGCCAAGATGCTTAGGATACGGTGTTTTCCGTGCGACAGTTCCTACCAAAATCAGGGTTCTTTTTTGGCATGCCGTTCGCTTAACACTTTGACTGTGGTCAGAAGACTGTGCACTGACCGTCTTTGGGACAGCACACGGTAGTCAGCGCGTTGCTGCCCACGTGGCAGTAGAAGTTGGCGGGACACGAGTCGTGTCGCTGGCCCCCCGTGCACAGCAGTCGTTCCCCCTCTCCGTTTGTGAATGGCTCCCCCGTTCCACACGGATTCGCCTCTGCACAAGGGTAGATATAGGATGGACTCAGTTATGGTTGCCTTATATTATTGGCAAAACAGTTCCGTCAGTAATCTCATTCCTACTTTGTCTGCGCTCTCTTCACGCCGCTTCGCTCTCTCGTCGCAAATAATAGGAATAATGGCAACTGACAGAACATTTTCGTCAACTAGGTATACACACACAGCGACGAGCCTGTGCCTAGAACGCGAGAAGCAGGACGCACCTTTGCAAGCCTCTCTGCAAGCGGCCATTGACAGGAAGTTGTTGGCGTTGCCCTTCAGTCCCTTGTAGGTGAAAGCTCTGAACAAGGGCCATACTATATCTATTCAGATTGGTAGCCTTGACGTACCTACGGCAATATAGGTTGTCACGGCGGTGAAGTGTCTATAGACTATAGAAGTGATATTACATGAATGATCTTCCGGCAGTTGGCTTTCGTGAGTATAATCGTACCTGCACATCTGCACCGTTCCGTCGAAGAAGAACCGTTCCAGCTTCGACTCGCCCTCTCCCTCCTCCATCATGAGGTCGCAAGCACGGCGAGCTAAATCGAGCACTAGCCAAGCGTAGATATGGCACTTTCATTCTCTCATTTGGATGGGTAACAGTAAGTAAGGGAATCGAATGGATAGACGTACTTCCAGGACAGCAGTACGTCGTATCGGGCGAGGCTCCGACGTGGCAGAAGTATCCCGGTCGACAGCCCTGCAAGATATTTCGCCTAGATTCTGTTTCTCACTATTCCTCGACTTCTAGTGGACAAAAGTCATCAAACGACAAGTAAACATCTCGACCCGACCCAACCTGCTCTCCCCCGCAGATGACCGGCTCTCCATCTTCTCCTATCAGGGGGTCGCCGTCACGGCACGGGTTGGGTGCCACTGAACAGCTCTCATATATGACGAGCCGCGGGCTGTGTTATTTTAACTCAGCCTTAATCAGACATCAAGATAGGAAATTTCCGCGATACCCGGGCATTCCTTCTCGCAGTCGGCCTGTGTCAGGAAGTTGTTGGCGTTTCCCCGTGCTCCCTTGTAGAGGAACTGCTCACAGCGGTGCGAGTTCGCGTCGAAGTACCATCTGCGGGGAACTACGCTATTCTACGAAGAACACCTACGGATATCATGCAATAGACAGATCTTTATAGCTAGGATACGGAAACGTCTCTCGCACCTCTCCAGAGCAAAGGTTCCGGCCCCGGTAGCCACGTGCTGGTCGCAGGTGTCGCCAGCTGAAAGCATTGCGATACGGTAAGAACTGTTTTTAGAGCGATATATTCATTAATTCATTGATAGACGTACACTTCGGACAGCAATACTGCTCGGTCGGGTCGACTCCAATGTGGCAGAAGTGCGTTGACGGGCAGTTCTCGTTGGCCGAGCACACCTGCAATGGACAGGTCGTTGAACCGGTGTGCAATTGAAATCCGCTAATTCAGCTGATAGTCAGATTCGTAATGTGTTTAGTGGGTCTGTTTCACCTTGGGCTCAGTTCCAATCATCAGCGGCTTGCCCGATCCACACGGGTTGGAGTACGTGGGGCAGACAGACGCGCAGTCTTCCGAGGTCAGGAACATGTTCTGAAGTGGCCTTGTTAGTACACGCTTTCAGCACTATTACGAGGACTCACCTGGTTGCCGCCTTCACCAGTATAGAAGAAGCTCACGCACTTCCGCTTGTTCGCGTCGAATCTATAAAACAAACTGGGTTCTACATGTTTCATCTCGGAACATTTGCCTTCTGGTTGTACAGTTGTTAATGGATTGCAATTCTCTTCAAAAAGAGACTATTTTTACCTCCATCGAGTGAGATGCGAGTTACCATGGCCGAGCGCCAATGGCAGGTTGCATGTGTCGGGCACTGCAAATACCGACAGTAATACTAATTCCAGACGACCAAGCCACCAAGGAGACCTCCCTTTTTGTGGCATCTTTAAAGGGTCCCTCCAACCATCTCATTCATTTCAAGAGATAACCAATTAAGAGCGGTTGATTGATTGTAAGAGACAAGAGAGGAATGAAGAGACGCAGACAGCGAGAGAAATCTTTGCACAGCTTTTTCTCAACAATCGCGAAGTTTCAACCAAAAAGGAGAGAGCATGAGACTCAGGACATTGAGAGATTTCCTATGATGTCAAAAATGCATATGGTAGATATTGTCTGGAGGGGCCCTTTAATAATCATATTCTTGCATCATTCTACGGCACTTCGCCTACACTCAGAGAAATTTGTGGGGAATATTTCCCCACGATTTGCACTTCGGGAATAATTCACCAGCCGGCTGGGGAATTTCGGCTTTTTGGGGGGAATTATTCCCTAGTGGACTGGGGAATTTATTCCCGAAGTGCATTTCGTGGCGATATCTGTGGTGAATTTTCGCTCAGTTGTCCCTAAAATGTTGCGCTACCTGCTGAACAGCAGACGGTCGTTTGGGGTGTGACTCCCACGTGACACCAGTGCGTGTTGGGGCAGGGATTGAGGGGGGAGCACTGCCGGGGCTCTCCCGACGACAGGAACAGAAGCGACCCCGACCCACACGGGTCACTGCACTTCTCTGTAAGCACAGCCTTTCTAGTCAACACTTTCGGGATCAACGTAAAGGATGGACAGTTTACGCATGGACATAACTCACTCGTGCACTTCAGCTCGCACATGGTTTTCGTGATGAAGTTGTTCTGGTTGCCCTTGGTACCTCCGTATTGGAAGGGACGACACCTGCACCATTGCACACGTTATGATGGTCATCCAACGATTTCGACCACATCCATCAAGTATTCGCGTGAAAATGGCAGGATAGGGAGAGAGAAAGAGGCGCGCTACTGACTTCCTGTTGCAGCTCTTGTCCTCCGGGTCGGCGTACCACCTCGTAACGTTGTGTCCGCCCTCGCCCACCTCCAACGGCTGCTCGCACGGATCCTCCACGGCTGCAACGGACAAACGTAGATACAAACCGAATCGCACCGGTCTACATAAACGAATCACTTATGACGACAAACGAAACTCTCCGAGCAAGTGTATGTTCTTTTAAAGCAAAGCTCACCGTCCGGGCAGCATACGGTTGTCTTGGGCGAGTGTCCGACGTGACACCACTCTGATTTGGTGCATTCATCGCCGTCGAGCGAGCACTGCTTTCTGACTGATAGTTGGCCGATGTGGATGGGGCACGGGTCACTCCATTCTGAATACGCTTTTTAGCTTTGTCGATGCTGAGCACTCAAATGTATCTACTCTTTCTCATGCATTAGAGTAATCTACTCTGATGATAAATACATAAAAGATGAAGGGAGGCTAGACTGACTCTTGCACTTCTTCTCGCACTCCTTGGCCGTCAGGAAGTTGTTCTCGTTGCCCATCGTGCCCTTGTACACGAATTCCGTGCAGCTGAACTACCTTCTTGCTATTTGTCCGGCTTCAGACGTTGTTTACGGAGATGCGCAAGTAAAGAGAAGCTTACGCCTTGTTGAGCGTGTCGTAGAAGAAGCGCTTGATCTGCTCGCTTCCCTCGCCCATGTTGAGGGAGAGCAGGCACGGGTCGGAGACTCAACGGAACCATGTTAATATACGTCTTTAGTCCTTTTCATCGGCCGATCAATGCCATAGGACATAAGTTGCGGTAGATGCTGGACTGAGTAGGCTTCGCTTACTTCCCGAGTTCTCGCAGCAGGCGGTGCTGTCGGCGTCGATGCCCACGTGGCAGTAGTAGCCGGACGGACACGCGTCCCCGTTGTGGAAGCCGCACTCGATCTGCAGGGGAAGGGCCAGTCACGGAAGAGGAAAGTTCAGAATTCATCTCAACTCCCTTCACGCCCTCTCATCGGCAATAGGAACGAGACAACAACTGGCGGGAATGTTTGCTCGACCATATGCTCAAAACCTTTGATGAAGACTGTAAGTGCGTACCGAAGCAGAGGACTCACCTTAGCTCGAGTCGTCTCGTTGCGCGCGACCTGTCCGATTCGGCACGGGTTCTTCTGCTCCGGAGCACCCTCTGACATTATCGTGTATTTCCGCAAGGAATTAGTAAGCGAGCTTAGGCAAATTAGTGTCCCACTATGTGGGATGGCTCACTCTTCTCGGGTCCGGTGTGCCGCGCACACGCGTCCATGCAGGCCGTCTTCGTGATGAAGTTGTTCTCGTTGCCCTTGATTCCCTGAACGATGAGAGGCTCATCTCAATAGTAAGCATTCCGTGATAATATTACAGAAAAGCTATAGTTTGCATCTCTCTCTCTGATACTGTAGTTGAATGCAGGAATTATGATATGTAAGTATAGATAGAAGGCGCTTTGCAGCTTCCGATCCCGTCGCGTGCAAGTTCACCGAGTTTAGTTCCTCGCAGGCGGCTCGCATTCGGAACGGCTAGAGTGTATTCAGAACTCGCGCTCTTGACGAAAGGCGCGTGATGAATGGGGAAGGGGGCTGCGAGGGGGGAGATCGCGGGGATCAGGCGGAAGGGACGGAGAGGGAACTACGTCCTTAAGAGACTACGCTTTCGCGTACTCCTCACCTCTACAGTCCCTGCTAAGCTACACTGGTAGTAGCCGGCGATAGAGTTTAGCCCCCATTATCCTAGTGATTAGCCCCACAACCCGTCGAATGCCTTTACCTTGTAGAGGAAGCGTTTGCACTGCTTCGACTGTATGTCGTAGTACCAGCGAGCGGTCGTCTCCCTGCCCACTCCCAGATTGCGTGGCTGGTCGCAGCGGAGAACTGAACACACTTCTTCTTATTCTCAATAGACATCTAGTAGAAGTGTAACCATTCCCTTTATTTTTAGGGGGTTCCCAACAGAGCCACAAGGGTTACGTACGTACCTACGTGAGTTCTTCATTCGTTGACACAGTCAGAACAACTGTGCTTTGCTTTCCTGAGGATTTGTCAAGGTTTGACACCCAGAAGGGGGGCTCTCTACTGTTTGTGATGCTGCTTGAACTTTGACCATTCATCCATCTTCTCCCTCCTAACCCCATGTGCCCCTCTTTCAGGTCTTCGTGCTGACACATTGGCTTTTTTCTCTGCTTTCTACCGTTCAAAGGGAAGGATTACTTTGGGCTTCTGAGCCTGGTTCTCTCTTGAAAGAGCCCTACTCTACCTTAGAAGGTGAGGGGAGGGAAGGGGAGCAGAGACAGAGAGACGGACAGAGGAAGATAGAGAGACAGAAGTTGGGTGGAAAAAGCGTGGTCAGTGGATAGACAGAGAAAGAGAGAGTACTATTTGTTGAGTGGCTCAACATACCTCCTATAGCAGAGGGAGAGGGGGGAGACTGTGTATATGTGTGACCCCTGAGGGAATGAATGCGATTGGTTAATCGGGTAGAAGAGGGGGAGGAGAGGGGGGAGTTACGAGAAGGAGAGAGAGAGACGATGGGTTATCGGGGGAGGAGGAGTGATCGGGTCAACAGACGCCTGCGATAGTCACGACAACAAACTATGACGAAGACTGAGCACGAAAGGAGGTGACTACAAACAGTCGAGAGAGATGATAGAGCGGGAGATCTGTGGTGATGCGATCAACTAGAGAGTCATCGACGCAGGCGAACTAGGCGAACTAGCACCAGTCCCATGATGTATGAAGAGTTAGGAAGGCTGAATGAGAGAACGAATACGCAGCTGCAATATTGCAGTTCTCAATGCTGCGCTTACTGGGAGCCGTAGTGCCGCACTCAGCGTTTTTTTTCCATTGTTGAGCAGACAGTTTGGACTGCTGTCTCATTCATGCGTATAATGATAAGACGAGAAAGCGCTAGTAGAAATCTACGTATGACATTCGTTCATCTCGTACCTTCAGTCGTCCGTGGACAACACTGCGTCGTCGCGAAACCCACTCCCGGGTGGCAGAAGTGCGACTCGGGACACCCGCCGTTCGGCTCGACCTAGAAGACGCACGCTTTATTAGGGGTATGGTAGAGGAAAAGGGAAGATATAATCGTTCCGTGTGTAGCACGGATTCCGGTGCCTTTCAAATTGGTCTACTCAACTTCTTGTATGTACTAAGGGAAACTGGTCTAGAAACGTCTAGAAACGGAATGGTATCGCTTCAAAGCGTGAAAAATTCGCTAAACACCGTAGCGGCGGAATCGCGACTTATACGTTCCGATTTTCTAGACTAAACTCCTATTCATGATAAGACGAGTCTCTAAATGTATTGCAACTACATTGAGGAGCATTGAGGATGGCTACCTACTTTGCTGTTCTCAAAAACTTTCAAATTACTAGGGTTCGACAACCCAATAGTTCTTACGAGAATGTTGCACGAGATGGGCGCACCGAAGTCGTTCTTCAGTGGCGCGCCACTGTCGCACGGGTTGGGACCTGAGTGAGCGAGGAATAGGGCAACAACGATACAACACTCGGACATGCGGCTAGAATGGAAGCATGCTGTAGGCTCATGCTCACGACAAATAGCTAGAACTCTCTATCCCAAAGCAGTGGCAGCCCAAGTTCTAATGTCAATATTTACTACGAGTTCCAGTGAAACTGTCACAACAGCACGACCAAGCGTTTCGTGCGGATACTATATAGAGTTGTCGATGGGGCACTTCGGAGCTTATTGTTAGAAGCAGCTCTACGCTTCTTTTCCCTTGCCCTCCTCTGGTATTTCCCCTCTGATATCCCTAAAATGCCTTCCCCCCCACCGCACGGCACACGCACCGTTGACACGCCAGAAGGCGCCGGCCTCACCCGGGGCCGGTCTACCGGGACGAGAGGGACGCCGCATGCTGTCGGGGTAGAGGACGGACGTCGTCGTGGTCCAGAAGGACGAGGGCGACGGCGAGGGAGAAGGACGGAGGGGAATGAACGACGACGGACGGATCGGGAACAGGGTCGAGGGACTGCAACCGAATACGTAGATATACTCACAGCGCAAGTCGTTTTAGACACCGTGCCCTTTACAAATGAGACTTAGCTCTTGAAAGAGTGCGAGAATTGTGGCAGTACTGCCACAACTCTCCCGTATCGACTACGACTTGATAATAGCTAGATAAATGTGAAGTATCGTCCGTACGCTTCGGTTGTCGTGGTCTCCGCTCTCCTCGTCGTCGGTTCCTCCGTAGTCGTTGTGGTGGTGGTCGTGGTAGTAGTACTACGGGTCGTCGGTGGCTGCGGTGCCTGGAAGCTCACCTATCAAGATTCAGACTAACCAAGAGTACTGAATACGATTCGCGTTAGGAATATGAACTATTCAGGAGCAAAATGAGGCAGCTAATCGTAATGATTGCAGAGTGCTGCTCGAAAGTTCTTTTGTGCTTCACATATAACCGTTTCGTCGAAAAGGAATGAAACATATTGACTAATAGACGTATCATGGACATCTCTAGATGGTTACCTCGGCAATGGTCGTGCTCACTACCTCGGGGGGCGGCGTGGGCAGTTCCGTCGTCGTGGTCTGAAGGCGCTTCTTACGGCGATACTTGGACCCGCCATTCCGGCTCGATTGGACAATGTGCAAGAGCTTACGGTGACAGGCGGAAGGGGGTTCGTGATCTCCGGGCCGGGAGTGGGAAGAGGCGTCTGAATACGGTAGCATACACTCATTTCAAGTCGTTACTGTCTATCTCCGATTAACACACTCTATCGCCTTTAGAGTGTAAGAAAGAGTATAAAAAAGACTTGCGTGGACAGTCGCGTACCGTGATGGGAGGCAGGGGCTGCGTCACCTGCTGAACGACGGGAAGCGGCTGAAGGGGCTGACTGGGAAGGCCGGGAAGGGCGACGCCCGGCTCAATGCAAATGATTCGTACGAGGGAATCGAAAGATCAAGTAAGTAAGACCAAGTAAGCCTAAACCGTTTCCTATTACATATCTCAAGGAAAGGACCGGGGCTTACCATCGGGTTGACGGGGCGTACCGCTACCATCGGTTGCACTGAAAGGAAGTGATGGTAATCAAACAATTCAAGCAAGCAGTTGATATGCATTTTATCTAGCTACATGAATTAGCCTAGACGGAGACACTTGTTAGACGATCTCACCAAGCGGCCGGTAGGTGAGTCGGTAGCGCGTCTGTGGAACACATTGCGGGGCGCAGTTGGTCCGCACGGGGTAGTAGTAGAGTTGCGGCTGCTGCATCTCAAAGCAGCACACCGTCACCACCGATACTACGGTATAGCTCAGGGCTGAGGCTGTGACTGTGGTGAAAGGTAGGCCACGATTCACGAAGAGAACGGTACTCTAACACGGTGTGGCACTGTTGCCTTCAACAGCACCATCTTCGTCCCGCTTTTCAACTACCCTACGGCGGGAAAGGATGTAGAGAACAGGAACTCACAAGGGGTCGCTGTACGTACTGCGGGTAGATGTACTGTGCGGTCGTCGTGGACAGCAAGAGGAGAATGGGACAGAGTGTGCCCATTCTGGAGGGGGAGAACAACGGTCGAATGACTGAAGGGTGAGGGGGGATATGGCACACTTCAACGGTAACACCCCATTCACATAATAATAGGGATACGTGAAAGAGCGCATGAAAATGCGTCTATTTATCGCGCTGAAGAGTATGGAAAAGCAGAGGAAGAGGACGGAAGCCGGCGTAAGGATGCGTGATAATGGTGAACTTGAGATAATGAAAATCCATAGATCTACTTTGCGATCCTACACTCCAGATAGGCAAGAGATATAGAGGTCAACGACAACAGGGTAGATAAATGCGCAGATGCTTGTCAGAAGCAAGCAGCATAACTAAGACAAAAGAGATCTACGATGGAATATCAAACTGAAACCTTCTACTGTACATTAATCATGAGGGCAAGCACGCAAGCAGTATATAGCATCGCGAAAGAGGACATAAAACGATTGTCGAGACACCACAGAAGTTCCTTAGAACGAGAGAGATGGACACAAAGACTTCGCATTCCCCTTCATCTATCTCCTCCCTCCACAGCCACCACGCAAAAGGGCGTGTACCCAGAAAAAGAGCGGGGAGGGGAGGGTCTCCCCCTCCCTCTCCTCCCTCTCCAACCCTCGCTCCTCGAATCCACAGACTGTGCTGAGATCCCGTAAGGTGTTTAGAGAGAGTGAGGGACGGTGTCGAGACTGCGATACTACCCTTGAAGGGGGTGGAAGAAGAAGAAGAAGGGAACGGTGCTGGGACGTACGGTGGGTCACATTCGTGATTGGATTAGATGAAGAACGAACGGAACGGAGGGGTTCGAGTGGACACACAGTCTATTTGGAAGACAGACGAGGGGGTTCGGAGGGAGTTGGGAGGGAATTGGGAGGTAATGGCGAGGGAGAGGGAGCGAGATGGGAGGGGATGAGTTCAGACGAGGGTTCAGGCGACCGTGCGAGTTCGGTCAATGATGCGATGAATAGCCCGAGGGCGAACAGAGCCTCCCTGAGGGGGTTTGGAGAGCGATGAGCATGGGCAATGGAACGGCAGGGATCGGGTGACTTGTGGGGGAGGGAGGGGCGTAAGAGGAGAGAGACGGAGGGATCAGTTCGGACACCCTTAAAAGGGCACTCGGAAGCTATTGTAGGTAGGGTGCCTTTGTTGAAGAAGGCTGTCAGGAGATCTGTCGGCTTAGCTATGGAGGAAGCTATTGACAGTGTGCACTATTCAATGAGGGGGAGGGACTGTTGCCAAATATGGATGTGGCATGGACAGTGGATTCTCTTTCAAATGCTTCTGTGAATATTGTGGGGGGAGAGGGGCTCAGGGAATAGGCAAGTCATAGTCGAGGCTATATGCTACATTTAACTGCTGAGCTTGGCAAATGCTCTTGATCTTGCAAAGAGCCATTGAATGGAGATGCGAAAGGGGAAACTGAGAGACTGCACTGAGCTGAACCTGAGCTGTACGTTCAGGTGCGATAGGCTCAATCCGTAATCAGTGATCATTCTTGTCGCCTTCTGTAATCCTAATCGTACCTATTTTGGGTGAGTTGAGAGGCCGGCGAGTAGTGACTCTCAACTCACCCTAAACGTGTTTGACTATCAATCGAGGCGGTCCTCGGAAGGAATTGGATGAAAGGAGAGGGTCTCTGTCTCTCCCTTCCGGTAAAGAAGAAGCACCTTTGCTAACCTCTCCCCCCTTGAGGCTACACACTTTCATTACGCAAATAGACAAACAGAGTAAAGGAGGAGTGGACAGGGAAGGAGCTAAGAGAATGACAGAGGCTTCCTGTAGGGAAGAAGAGTACGGAAGGACTAATTAATGAGGTACTTGGGGGGGTAGGGGAATACTGACAATGTGAGGGTGGTGCGATCTCATCAACGTCGAATACACAATGTGCATCTCGGGTACTTTGCGAATACCTGGAAAAAAATTGGGAAAAGAGGTGTGTTTGAATTCGGAAAATGAGCGGAAGAAATTGCATTCGTATTTAAATACAAAAGGTCTACATGGATCCAGCATTCATCAAATATTTGTCAACTCCTCCAACTAAGGGGCCTAGAACGGTGCAAACAGCTCAAAGACCACAGAAGATGCAGCTGGCATAAGCATAAGCACCACAGCCCCCCCCCCCCTGTATTCCTCCGGCAAGTCAGAAGAGCATCGTAATATTTACGACGCGAAGCTAAATGTGACGCGGAGCTTACTTGCTGTACCGTATTGGGAAATGTCGGAAGAATTTTCTATGTTCGCTATTGAAAGGTATCGATTACTTTTTTTTTTGATTTTTGACGCTGGAGTCTTCTACCGTACACTGGAAGCATCGCTCACATTCCGACCACCTCTAGCCGGTCACATTTCAAAGCACTACACCCTTCTTCTTCATCTGCGTGAGTGTCGAGTAGGAAAGAGGGTGGAGGAGGCACTTTAGAGAGAATGAACATAGAGGGGATGGACATCGGATCACAGTCAATGAAGAAGGGGGGGGGGGTGAAAAACTAGAATGTATGGGATGGAAAAGAGACTAAGTAAGGGGGATAGGTGGGTACGGGTGCACTTGAGCTGTGAATGGAAGAGAGACTATGCGAGATTTATGGGAACAAAGATGAAAAGGGAGTGAGAAGATAGAGCGGGGCTTGAGCACCACGCGTAGGGAATCTAAGGTGTGCTAAGTATTATAGTTAGGTGAAGGCTGACAGGAGAACATACCGTATTCATTCCAACAACGCAGATCACTCGCCCCAAAACTCTGGACATTACACATATAGTAGAGAAAAAACGAAGATATAATCGGTCCAGGGATCCCCCGATGCCAGGCCCTCTAGATAAAACAAGAAAGTGTTTATGCGCGGAACGATATATTCTTCCCGGGAATTTCGCGAAACTGTTGAAGCGGTTATAGCGGTCTCTTGTTGTAATTTCGTGTCATTTCTTGTTTTCTTTTTTCAATTTGAGTATTTCTTCGCAATATCACACTCATGAACGAAATAGACCACATTTGATGCATTATTTTGTCTGATCACAGCTCGGTTTTTAGATGCAAGATCATAATCTCACTAACGAGCAAAACTGAAAAAGAAAACATAAAAGAAGCTGTAAGAACGCACGCAGCACCCAAACATACAGAATAAATCGATAGCAGCAAAATCGAAAATAAATCGTTC
>LS878962.1:1052843-1068023 GCA_900490955.1 Micoletzkya japonica | reverse complement strand
CAAGAATGGAAAGCGGAATGAACGCCTTGCCTCTATGTATGTCAACTTGGTCCAGCGTGACAGAAGCAGCGTGGCGCAGTGGAAGCGTGCTGGGCCCATAACCCAGAGGTCGGTGGATCGAAACCACTCGCTGCTAATATCTTTTGTTGCTTTTGTCAAGTAAATACCGTACTTGTCTAAGCACAATCACCCCCCACTGTCCCTTTATAATACAAATTCTTCAATATTACACTTCATCATTACTTCACGCCATTAAGGTTGAATTGTGCTTTATCAACGTAACATGAAACACAATATAAACAAAACAGTAGCTACAAAATGCCCGCATACGTACGGGACCAGTCAACATTAGTTTAGAGGAAACACGCCAAATCGAAGGTAACATAGAATGAGAATGTAGAGATTGGAGGGAGAGACGCACCGGGAGTACGTCTTGGGAATAGAATAGAGGAATAAATGAAGGGGGACGATTAGATGAATTGCTCTCCCCACTCTTTCAAACAGTTGTAAGCTGACTTGGCGTGGTTCGCACTCACTCCGGCTTGCTCCTGAAAGGGTACGGTATACATCTTTGTATTTAGAGTTGGTCGCTTGATCATTATGATTGGTTTCACATGTTTCAATGAAAGAGGTTATCCTGGAATGGCAGGGCAACCTCTTCTGGGCTGATCAATAGGTAATTTACTAGGGCCCGGGTCCCATTTTACCATTTCCTCCTTAAAACTGCTAGATGGTTATCACCGTTACCGTGGGACATTTTGAATCTAGTACTCGTTCGGTCTCGAAGTACCGTCAAGCTAGTAAATTGTGGGCCGTGTTTGAAACACTTGAAACAAGGCCATATCTCGGCTGGGAAAGGTCGTGCAGAGTTCTGGTTGGAATTTTTGGAATTCTCAGGACGAGATCTACTTGTGTATCAAGTTTGGTGATGATTAGACAACTCTAAACCGGTTAAAACGGCTCTTATAAATCTTGAATGAATGAAATTCTCGCTATCCCTGTTCGAACCTCTCAAATGCCACATTTTTACGTTTTAAAGGTCTTTAACCTTGATGAATCATTACCAATCTTGATACACAAATAGATCTCGTCCTGAGGATTCCAAAAATTCCAACCAGAAGTCTGTACGACCTTTCCCAGCCGAGATATGGCCTTGTTTCAAGTGTTTCAAACACGGCCCACAATTTACTAGCTTAACGGTAAGTGAGTGTCCACTGAGAACAGGTCTTTTTTTGCTAATCAAAGCATCATATTAAAGAGACATGCCATGCGCATTGTAGATATTTCAAAACGCGAACAACTACATAATTTTGAAATATTTTTTAGGATAAACGTTCAACGTATCAGCAGCAACGCATAACCTAATTCTTATATTAAAAAGCATATTTTACTCAAGTTATGCTTACGTGAATCTACAAAATTGTCCACTTTCTAACGGACATGAAACGTAACCAGAAAGGCTTATAAATTATTGAACGGGACAAGCAATCAAGTGATTCGTACCTTCAACCATTCGACAAACAACTCCTCGTCCTTCTTCAACAGCAGGAACTGACCGAAGAGCACGTAGGCCTGCAATGATCAACAGTCTACCCTTATAATCCCTCGTTATTTCTTTCTTTTCTCAAAGCACTACCCAATGAGTGTACACGTCTCTGTGGGGAACTGAAAATGTTTTATGCAGCTGAATAAACCTATCTAGCTTGCATAACGGACTCAAGGTGAGTGCCCTTAGGACTTCCAATGCAAAGAGGATTAGGAATACGTTCAAGCTATTGGACAACAAAGCCCACCTTATCGAATCCAGACTCGGTCAGCTTGGCTCCATAGGTAGGACCAATACCCGCGACGGCAGTCACTTCCTTCTCTCCCATCGGCTCCCCGATGAAATCACGGTGCTTGACGGAGGTGGACATTCTGAATACGAATAATACACAACTATGGTATAGAAAATACTAGATCAACATTGCGCGAAGTACTCAAACGAAGAAATGAGATAAGGTAACAAAACAAACGGCTAAGTAGCATTCAGTGTAAGGCGGAGCTATCAGTGAGGTAAGGATACACAGAATGACCCACTCCAAGGACACGTGACCCAGACAACAATTGCGAAATATTTGAATCAAAAAGCAGCGCGAGAGATGAGTCAGCATTCCCGCTCGAAAACGAAGGCGCGCTTTTGGTGAGCTAGCATCAATCGTTCTTGGCTCAGTTCCAAGACTGGCTACCGTACTCTGCGAATTGCGAATTACTGGACTCTTCCCCTTCATAATAATTTATAATTTTTTCCTGTGTTCCTGATATAGACGAAAGCGATATTTCAACGCCGTACATAAACACAATATCCCTATTTACTGTTAATCTGCTTTATTCTCTTCGAATGCACACAACATGGATACCAGACTTCTGCAGAAGCTTTTCTTTACGGTTACGTTTGTACATAAAAAAACAGCGAGCATCTCATTACCAAGAAGGGCTTGAAACGTAGCATCTAAATGAATTAACAAGTATGCGAACAATGGCCACTCTACTCGATCTTCCTATGAGCGTGGGCGGGGAATGCCTTCGTGTGCAGTCCCGTAGCCACGAGGGTCTTATCGTGCTGCCGGAAAAGCGTCGCCTTCGTGAACGCTAGCGACTTGCCGTTCCTCAATTGGATGCATTAGATGGACAGAAGAGTGCCGAGAGCAGTCCATTCGACTACCTTTGACGGCCATGCCTTAGATAACACAGAATTCCTCGGAATATTCACCTGATCACTTCCGCATCGCACTGTACCGTATCTCCAACCTTGGCTGCGGCGAGATAGGTCACGTGAAGATCGACAGACACACCTACAACCACACATTTATATTGGGCAAGGAATACAATGATCATACCATTTTGCAAAATTAGAGTGTTTATAATTATTCTTCTGGAGAAATATGAACAAGACGATTTCCCAAATAACTAACCAGGCAGCCCCTTCGGAGTGGACATGAGAGCTGCGGTTGTGAGGATATCGACAAGAGTGGCCGAGCATCCTCCGTGAAGGGTGCCCAGATGATTCGTCATTCGCTCCTCAACCTGAAGAGAGTACTGTAGCATACAGTACGGCTCGTGAAAACAGCAAAAATAAACACTGTAGGAAAAGTTTGATGCAAATTGAGAAGAGTAAACAACAGTAGAGTGACAGTAGCATGCGAACCTCGAACTCCACGGAGATTTTACCCTCTTCGGCGCTCACCAATCGGCTCTGAATTTAACTTAAATGTAAGAAAAAATCTTTAATTACCTAAAAACAAACACTGAACGCGCACCTTGCTCACGATTCCCTCAAAATTCTTCGTGGTCTTCTGCAACTCGAAGAGCTTCTTCATAAGATTGAAGTACTTTTCCCTCATCGATCGTTCCCTATGGTGGATTTTACAGATGAATAAACAGCATCAAGGTAGATATCATCTCCATTATAAAGGATATGGTGCGAATATCGGAAATTCTAGTAATGGAATAGATTTATTTACATTTTACACAAACATACAACGCAGTTATTCCTTGTTGGCCACATGTTTAACGGCAAAAGCCATGGTATGGGATCCCACTGCGACTGGTGCGCTATCTTTCTGCCTATAGAAGAAGGCCTTGGTGAAGGCGAGAGACTTGCCGTTCCTGAAAGTTGAATAAATACGCATTTTAAAAATACCCTAAACAAGAATTCAACAGTTTACAAAAAAATATTGTAAATATTATGATTATACATGTCGAGGAAAAAAGAATAACAGGGGCAAACAGGAGCAAAAGGTATGCAACAAGCAAAAGGTAAGAGTATACACTGTAACCTGACAACCTCCGCATCAACTTGTATGGTCTCTCCCAATTTGGCTGGACCCAGATACGTTACGTGAAGATCAGTAGTGACACCTGGAACGTTCATATACCTGCGCAGCGCTATTAGATTCTAAGCCGTACTCTAATGCCCTTTGTCATCGGATACACGCTCTTTTCAACCAGAATTAAAGAACAGCAGAAATTATGCATTTTGAGCCTGAAACACGTGGAATTCATCATAATATGCCCTCTGGACACACTTCAAAAGCGTTCGAAAGTGTTTCCTTCGGTCATCCAATTAGGCTGCGCCCGTTAGTGCGAGGCAACGGTACATAATTAAGGATTTACAGTACCTGATATTCCCTTCGGAGTAGCCATCAGAGCAACGGAAGTCAACTCGTCAGTGAGAGCAGCAGAACATCCGCCATGCATCGTCCCGAAGTGATTTGTCATGCTTTCATCAACCTCAAATATTATCCGACTCGAGAGATTAGCAAGTTTACGGTATCTGCATCAATTGTATATATCAAACCGGATGAATCCGCGTGCACTAGGCCCCTGTATGACTGTTAAAAAGCTTACTCACATCGAATTCAACCGTAATCTTCCCTTCTTGAGCGGATAGGAGTCGACACTAGAATGATGAAGTAAAACTTCGATGAAGTAAATAAGCAAATGAACAAAAAAAGTCTCACTTTTCTCGTCACTGTTTCAAAGGTCTGGGTAGTCTTCTGCATGTCAAGGAGCTTCTTGACCAGGTTGAAGTACTTGTTTGCCATTTTTCACAAAGAACGACGCTAGCCCACGCTTCATCCATTCATCAAGAGTGTTCAAAGCGGCTACAAAGTACATCTTTTGGAAGGAAGGACGGTGCAGCGCACAACCCACATTGTGCGAGCGACGAATACTAATCTACGGTGTGTTTAAGGTTGTGTCACAGATATGATTTACTATCAAAGTTGGTGTAAATTTTACGAGCATACTAGAAAATAATATGCAGTTTAGCTATCAGTGGATCCTTAATGTCATCTATTCTTTCGAAATTGAGCAGCAAACAGAGTGGAGCATACAAAATACGAAAGATCCGTTGCTCTCATCTGACACACCGAACCTACCGTAGCCAGCGGCGCGAAGACGCACTTTTCAAAACCTCTCATGCCCTTTTCGCATGCTTTTCCGTGCTTTAGAATGTGTGTTATGACGTTGGCTGTTTTAATTCAATTCATGTTTTAATGTAAAACATCTCCTAAGATAGCGCCTCCCTGCATCGCGCCACCAACGGATCAGGCGGTATTCTAAATGCCGCGAAGTCCGAGGAAGCAACCTTCGCCCTCGAAAGCAGCAGATCGTCTGCTTTCCACGGCAAACCACGCGTACGCCAACAACTCGCGGGTTAAGCATGATGTAAGGACTCTGTTTTATACTTTGCTTCGATCGATATTCTAATCCAAATGACAATTTCCTGTGGAAAAGTGCCGTCGGCATGGATACGTAAGTGCTACGACGTACAATTATCGCCCCTAAAAGTGTTTAGGAGAAAAGTGGAAGGGAGGTTTCCTGGACGGAAAATGTACTAGCGTTCATTCGTAACTCGAAGCCTAGCAAGGCTTTAAACATGTTTTATGAACGAATTTATAGTAAGCAATATATATTTTTAAAGATGAACAAGCTGACGGCAAAAGTGGAATCAGCCCGGAGGCATCTCAACGCTCATACCAAGCACTGCCACAACGCAGAAGACTCCTCCGGAGGTGAATCGGTCGAGAATAAGGTGAGCAGAATTAGGTGATGGTTACGATTTGAGATTAATTGATGGTGAACCTGGAACTTGTTTACGTGTAATCAGTGTAGTTTTTATTTGTACACATTCTTAGCGCTTCTAAGTAATGTGATGTCCACCTGGAAAGTAGTTTTTGTTCTTCTTAAAAATTCACTCCACCGTCGATTTCGTAGATAATCATAGTGTGAAATGCCCTTTAGATCAGCTCATTTAGATTTTCTCTAATTCCGACAACACCAGCCCATGTATGGTGAAAATGGTCAAAACTTATTACAATCGTTCGGCAATTCGCGTTTAAGTTTAATACTCAAAGGCCAATAAAATAAAAAGATTAAAAAGAGTTGCAGAGTCCCGGCCCCCGCCGGTCTCGGTCATCACATGACACTCCTGCCTCCGCTTTGCACATGCTGGCTGATGTAGCAGTTCGGGCGCGGAGCAGGGAACGGCCTTCTGTAAGGGCACCTTTCATCTTTACCTTTGTCATCTGCTTTATATTGCGTTAGTGTACAATTTTTATCTCTTTTCCGTGACTTTTTTCTCCCTGTTTTTGTGGTATTTGAAGCCTAGGAATTGAAGCGACCGTAAAAGTAAGTGAAGTTTCCACGAATAGCGAGAGGAAAATAACTGATATGGCTGCATAGCCCGAGTATTCCTCTTGCCTCAGAGTTCGGTACTGTATCCTCCGGAGCTGCGTCATGTCCGGGACAAGAAAGCCGCACACAAAGCCCCTCCTTCCAAGGATAAGATCAGTACCAGGTAACAACTTCTCGTATTGTCGTATTCCCATTTCCGTATACAGTATACCCCCTTTTGCTCTCAAAATTGTTGTAATCTTTTTCAATCAATATTGTAAAATTAAGTCGGCCGTCACCATCGAAGAAGCAGCAGGCCCACGAGAGGAGCCACCTACGGCGTGACAGCGTTAGTTTGCTTATTCTCAATTATTACTTTTTATTCTTCACACCTTTCTACTTTTTCCTCTCTATCTGGACCCTGCAGAGGTCACCAAGCCGCCGAGTCACCGATGATACGGACAAGAATCGCTGTGCACAGGGACACTCCTCGCGTGGCCATCAATACGATGAGGATGAAGGTGGGAGCATCCTACTCTTATAGCACCTATTTTGAAGAATTTTTTAAAAAGAAATCAGCGCACAAAATAAACATGCACTCTCTCTGCTAGCCGCATATTTTTACTGATATTCTTGCCTGCTGAAGCTAGAACTACATGGAGGGTTGATGTATGGTCACTTTTGAAGTAAATTATTGCTTACTCCATTTCGCTCTCTAATGTTGGATTCAAACCAATGCTAGTCTTGATACAGGAGGAATAATGATTAAGGAGCCCACCGACACTCGACCTTCGTAGTGGACCGCGAGACTTCCGTCTCAGTAGATGACTCACTCGCGGCGTACGGTAGGGATACGGTAGTGGCCAGGGGTCTACTCACGGAGCCCTACATTCCCTCTCCCGTGAAGATGACACACAGTGCGTATCACAAGCGCTGCGCCGTTGGTGAGTATTACAGCTCAGATCTATTTTTAGCGGATCTTTATTTCCTTATAGGTCTGCATAGCAGAAAGTTGGGAACATATTTCTAGGATGAGCGCATTCTATCCCAATCATTGAGCATACAATGCATACGTTCCGAATTCGAATAAGGTATAATTGTGACTGTCTCTGCGTCAAATATCCTTCTTGACACTGAGTGTCTAAATTTGCATACTCGCTCGTCTTTGGTTTTTTGGTCTATCCTATGGAGCGGAGAGATGTGTACACATTATAGATCCTCCCCGTCAGCATCGAAGTGTCGGAACGTCTTCAGCAGAAGAGTGGAGAGTCGAGTATATGCCAGGGTCGCTGACGAATGGAAGGAAAGTAGAGGAGGTGAGCGAACTTTATTTCTCTTGTTTTCACGCAATTCTGACCAGACGGATATTTCTGTAATCAAGTAACAGCTTACTTTTAACTTGAATTAAAAATGTGGCTCAATGTGGGTGTTACTGAACTAGCTCCAAATTGCAAGTAATGACATGTTGAACCGATCCAAGTTGCGGTTTTTAACGCCATAAACTGTTTATGATAAACAAAAGAAATCATACTTGGGCAGGCTGTGCGGGTCCTGCACAGAGATGGAGGAGTATGTCCAGGGGAAAAATACAGTAATTGATTGTAATTTACGGGGTAGGACCCCTCCCGCCCGCAGGCCACCGTTTACTGTGAAATTACCCGTACCGTAGTGCGAAATTACCCCCACCGCTGTACTAAATTCTCGATTTACATGGCTGCCCTACCGCATCTGGAAAATAACCCCTACCGCGAAAATAATTTAAAGTATGAGCATTTATCCCCTGAGTATGTCAAAATTATTGCTATGCAAAAACAAATTAAAAAAATTAAGCTAATCAATACTTGAACAAGGCCTCGCGTAACGCGTCCCTACCATTGTCCGTTAACGGTGTAGTCATGAATGTGTTATTCGCAGCAACGCCGCAGTGCCATCCAGAGACGGACTCCTACAGCGGAAGAGATACGGTATCAGGAGGAGCGGACGAGGAGGGAGGAGGAGGAGTTGAGGAGGTACGGTAGTCCACGAGTTCAATCTCCTTATCTCGGCGGTTCGTAGGCAACGGGAACATATCCTCCCTTAGTGTGTCATTACCACTGACTACCCTCAATGTTCCGGGGGAAAGTTTTGGCATCGAAAGGATGGGAAAGGGAGGTGTGTTCAGCTTGGCATACGAATCAATTCACGGAAGGAGTACCAGGCAGATTTTCGATAGGTGGATGCCCCTCGATGCGGAGAAGGTTGGCATTCGGCAACTTTGAAGCCAACTGAAAATAGAAGTCTGAGCAAACGTGTTTATTTCTCACTGGAAATTAGTGAAACTGTCTCAGAGTTTAGAGTCTATCTCAGGGGGATTACTAATTATGGCATTGTTTCAGAAGAAGGGAAATCGGCGGCAGTGGAGTACAGAAAGTGAAGAATTTGGTGGGGAGAGGAGAGAAGAAGGAAGAGGAGAGGGGAGCGAGGGAAGGGGAGAGGAACGAGGGAATGGAGGGGAAGAGAGAAGAAGAGTCAGCGAGGACGAACAGGGATATGCTGTGCCGATGGGCATTAATCGTGAGCGATTTACCTTATTTTCCGTTCTCATTGATTACGTTATGAGATATGCAAAAAGCGGACGTTAATTGCATTATTTGTTCAATTCGTGTGCCTAGTCCCGGCAATTGTGGGCAGGACCCATACATAGCGATAGGCCAGCTTAGACGGAGCATTTTTCCTGCGGGAAACGGCCCGATACCTGATAAAGCTTCTATAGCTATCCAACCACAGAAAGTGCTTTCAGAGCGCCACGCCTCTTCCCCTCCCCCGTCCTCTTCCCACGCCCTCCCCGTCACCCCCCATGACCGTATTCCCTCGCCCGACGACGATCCCTTCTATACTCCGGCTGCCGCTCCCCGGCTCTCGACCATATCGAGGAGACTGGCTGAAGACAGCTTCGAGCCGAGTGAGTACGAGGGTCGCATGTAGCATACGTTGGTAGGCTCGTGTTTCCTACAAAATTTCAATTGGTAGCATTCATAATTTTGGTTATTGGTAGGCTCGTTTCTCAAGATATTGCTGGGAAAGCTGCACACGTATGCTATGTGGGATACCGTTCCCGATCAGCTTTTCAAAACAGGCTACATTTCGAGAACTGAGTCTAGCATTGTGTGAGACCCAGGTGATAAGTACTCGTATTTGAAATTGATTTTGCGGTAGGGGTAATTTTCTAGCTGCGGTAGGGTGGGCGTGTAAATCGAGAATTTAGAGCAGCGGTTGGGGTAATTTTGCCGTGCGGTATGAGCATTTCATAGTAAACGACGGTTTGCGGGCGGGAGGGGTCTCACCCCGAAAAAATATAAGCAAACGCAGTATTTTGCCGCTGGTGAGACCGCACAATTTCAAGCACACCAAATCAAATTTTTGTTTGCTCAGGAGAGACTCCCATACTGGGCGAGCACTCGATGCAGGACTACAGTAATCATTCTGATTGGGCGAGAGGTGAGCGATCTACCTATTGAGAATATTATTTGTGTAGACGAGTTATTTTTGCCCATACATCTGTAATTTTGGCGTCGAGACGCGTAGCCGCTACGAAGGACGTATGAAAGATGATCGTTCGACTGCGCATTCCTAGTGCTTACTGAACCATTAAGTTGCCGATCCGGCCATCCGAAGGGTCGAAGAGGCGGATCGGAGTGTCGGCAGCAGCTTCCATCCGACTCCTGAGAGGTGAGAAACACGTATGTCGACTTGTTTAGAGCATATTTTATAATCGATGCTAGTTCACCATTCGTATATTATCAATTCGTCTCTCCGTAATAAGTATACTTCTTCGTATTTTTCAGAAGGGACGAATCGGTGTTGGCTGAGAGGAGTCGCGAAGGTGTGGAGAGTGCGCCCCAGAACAACAGGGGAGAGGTCTTCTCGACGCCCCAGGCAAGACTGAGAGTGCGACGAACGGTGCGTGGTTGACTTTTTGCTGACTGCTTGAATGAAGAGACGGAATCGTAATGCTTCTATGGACGCGGGTGTCCGATCGAACGTTGTGCTCGAGTACTAGAGAATACTAGTCTGTACTAGAGAATCATAGCGCAAAACGCTTGTAAGGATTGCACAAATCTCTCAACGTTCTTTGTTTCTGCAGTACCACAATCAGCACGTAGACGGAAACCATAGATGTTCTTATCACCCCCCCCCCCCTCCAACATGTATACGGTATACACACTACAGTATACCGTACTATCATTCAGTCGGTCTCTCGTTCTCCGCTTACTCCGTTCAATCGATCTCTCAACGAGTCGATGCACGAGTTCGAGCAGAACCTCAACAGGTATTTCGCTCATTTCATTCTTTTCGGGACCTTTTTGATTATTTTCATTATCAAAGTTAAGCCTTAATACGTTATCGCTTGATTAGCAAATTGGATTACACGGGAGCTAAATTATCCGATCATTACAGTGCTTTGCATTTTTTGCATATAGCTCTTGCGTGCTCGCTTTGCTCATTCTCGTTTTTTTCTCTTTGTCTTGACCGGCTGTCTTGTCGGCTGTCCCATTGGATGTAGGCTTTTTTTCTGTTGAGAATGCGTTTTCTTCGAACACAGCATCAGAAAAGACTTATCCTCATGTACCGAAGAGTTGAACCAGCCTAACTTACATTAACCACCTTCTTATCGCTCACGGAAAAATCCGTGAGCGATAAGAAGTTTTTCCCCTATCTTTCTAACATCAATCACAACGTCTTGCAGCGTAGAATAGATTCCTATGCAAATTAAGAGAGTCGAGGCGAGAGGGCATGGAAATTTGAGAGACGCAGAGACATTCGGAATTTCGGAACGCGGACTGATAAAACGTCGTGTCAACGTTCGTGCTCTTGAGGAGTATGTCTGAATTGGATGCGTTGGCCGAGAGACTCAAGGGGGATCTGATAGAGTCGCGGGCCGCTCTGAGGGACGACAGTCTGACGGGAAGTCTGCTAGAGGGCAGCCGGTGGGTGGGGCACTGGGGGCATACATACAGAATAATTATGATTTTACTGCAATTTCACGAAGAAACGCGGTTACAAAAAGAAGAGTGAGGAAATAATACATAAATTTGGGGAATTTCGTCTTATACTACTTTTATTTGCACTTGCAATGGATGGGGATCCAAAGAAGAGGTCTTTGATATAGATAGGAGAGGTTGGAAACTTTGAATCTTCTTCAAAAACTCCTCTCGATCATAACGGACGCGTGGCAATGAACGCTGTTGCAGCCACACAGCCATCGCTCCCGATTGGGAGTCGCAGAGTCGGGCATTGAGGGAGAATCGGAATAAGCAGACGGGGGACGGGCAGGACGAGGGAAGACTACCGCCCTTCGAGGGAACCCGACATTCCATGGCTGCCGACGAGGAGTGGAGAGACAGAGTGAGTAGTCTTGGGCTACTAAGGGATGTTCAGGGTCATACATGGGCCGGTGGTGTCCCCAAATTTCTACAGGCACTCTCACGTTAATTAGAGAAAATCCTAAAGCAGCAATCCTAACAGGCCTTTTACTGTATTTTTTTCTCGGGTGCAGGCACCCATCCTAGCGTCCGATCGGACAGCCGCGCCCATGGATGCGCAGGGTTGCATCGATTAGTTGGACTAGTCAAGCCGATTGAGTAGTCTGATGTGATAATTATATATCTGAGGAGAGCTGAATAAATAAATAACAAAAAACATTGCAGCCGATTCCTACGCCCAGACGGTCGTTGCCGTCGAGAATCGTGCAGGAAGTGAACGAAGAGGAGAGGGAGAGGGGAGAAGGAGAGGAGGAGGAACGAGAGGTCAGTGGAGGGAGGGAAGTGGGCTACTTCCAGGGGATAATGCTCTCCTTGAGAATGGCGAATACTGTAGGCTATATTTCTATCGCATTCTGTGCGCCTTCTGGATCAGCGAGATTCTTTGATTATTACTTTTTTCTTTTCGGCTCATTTTGTTTCTCCAATTGTACCAATGTTGATTGAGGTGGATAGAAGAGACGTGCGCTCTCCCCCCACCCCACAACCTAGACGGTATTCGATTAATGCAGAGAAGAAGAGTACTGGACAAGAGGCGCAGACCGCGGTGAAGGTATGAGGGATAGAAATTATAAGTATAGACAGAGCTAATTGTAAGCATAATCGAGGGTATAAGGCTAACAATATGCATAATCATACGTGGTTTACCCGAGATTTGCTTGATATGGTTGGATATTTCCGTGACTGAAATATAAGCTGCTACTTTTCTGTAGGACGCATTATTACAGGCGACTGTGCTGTCGATCTCTCGGGAATCGGGTGGAAGGGAAGAGACGAGTGAGCTTACGGCCATTCTCGATGCGAGTCTGGCACGAATGGAGAGAGCAGAGACGATGGAGAGGGCGACGAGGAGTATTGGGCAGACCATTGATAGGGTATGATCCACCTTCGAAGCTAGAGTACAGGATGGTATCTTGGCACAAAAGCAAAATGCCAAGAATCCAGGTGGAATCTCGGCATTTTGCTTTTATGCCAAGATACCATCCTGATTTTTTTTATTAGGACCGGGTCTTATCTGATAAGAACTGTCATCAGAGTGATCCGTGACCATTGATGCGAGTCCTTTGGATCTGCTTGAATACTTCGGGAAGGTTGTAAAACGGTGATTTGAGGTGGACGGGATGAAAGGAACTCTGCGAGAGGGGAGATTACGGATGGAGGGAGGACGGTCGAATGTTGCTGTACAGGTACTGCACTTCAGGGCATAGCAATACGCTTGGAAAACGAATGAATAATATGGAAAAAATTTTAAAAAATTAATTCAGACCACCCACCGCTCCCGCGAGTTGAACAGTCCCGTCGAGGCTGCGGCTACCGTATCCTTCGGGGAGAGTACGGTGGCTAGGCCGAGACTGTCGATCGCCGCGGAGGGAGGAGACGAGGAGCTGTTGAGGATGTACGAGGCGAGACATAGGGGACGACACAATTGGAGGGGTGAGTGGAGAGGGGTACGGTAGTCAACTGTATCTCGTTATTGTGCTGCATTCTTAGTAGGTGATTTTGAGGATCATTAGGGTGCTTTGAACTTGAACGACGTTACTAATCGATCTCTGACAGTACTTGAGCCTCCGAATGTCCCCTCAGGCGAGGATATCGCGATGCCTTCCTCCCGTGGGGGGTCCCCCCTTCCCTCCTCTCGCTCTCCCTCTCCCCTTCCTGCCAATATGCCTGATGTGGAACGGCTGAGAGAAGAGCAGTCCATTGCCGGTTTGTGTGGAGAGAAGAGGAATAGTTTAGCTGTAGGGCATACGATTCGCGTTGTGGGAGTCACTGTGGTTCACGCTATTCATAAAATGGTAGACCCTCAGGCTACAGGCATATGGATGAAGCATGCATATCAAAAAGACGTATGCTCTATTTAGCAGATGTCATGGCGAGTTTTCCAAGTGGTTTAAATGTGTAGTGACGCAATCCTTGGTACAATGCCACCTTGTCTAATGGGGAATGGAGGTGTACTGCTCACATCAGTCTATCTATTTTCAGGTAGAATGCGCATTCGTCACTCGTTAGTGAGAGGCCCCTATACCACGACGTTGTCTGCGCTGTACAAGGCGAGACACGCGTTGCTCTACGAGAGGAAGAAGTGGGTTGGACGGGAGGAGACGATGCCCTCAGGCTATGCATTATGTCCCTCAGGCTATGGATTACGTCAAACGTCTCATCCTTTCGAGAAAATATTGTAGAAGAACTGAATTGTGGTTACCGTGAAAACCGTGAAAATTCGTGAAATGCTCCTTCAAACATGATCATTCACGAACTATCCTGGAAATTGGGGATGGTATTGGCTTGAGGTATCTCGGCTCGTCGAGCGTGGCCGTGGCGGAAAGAGCGAGACTGGAGAGGGGAATGAAGGAGTTGGAGGGGAAGTACAGACAGCAGAGGAACGAGGCGAGAACGAAGGCAGGAGACCACACCCTTCACTATGTCAGTTCCCCTTTTGCAGTTTGCTGCCTTGCCCTAGATTCGGCTTCTCTTCCTGTCTACTTTAACTACGATAGTGCTTCAATATTCCTAGTAGGCTTCTAGAGAAACGTTAAATGTGAAACGGGGAAACAAGAGTAAGAAAGAGTAACTATTGAATATTGGGAGACGGTACCGTTGACTGAACAAGAAGACAACCGATGAACCAACCTTCAGCGTGACTTCATGCGATGGTTGGAAGGGGAGATGGAACGATTACACGAGGCATTGAAGATTGAGGTACTCTTCTCATCTGTGGTTGGGGAAAGGGATTATGTGAGTATCCATCATGCACATTTACAACGAGACCGTTTGAAGAGAGTGCAGACGGAGTGGGAATGAGGTTTACTGACGGGGACTGTAATGATGTCCGCTTTCCTCTGCAAAATGGCGCTCCTTTGAGGCGGATCAAGTGGCGCTGCTCAAAAGACGACACAGGGTGGCGAGGCAGATGAACGATGAGTGAGTTTTTGCGAGTTTTGGCTGTCTAATATTTTAAGATGGCTAATAAGGTATAATAATATTTGATTTCAACGTTCCGCACTAATGTTATACAGGAGCCTGCTGAGTTGTTCTTTAAGCGGGTGAATCTTGATGCAAGCGCATATTTGGAATGCTGCTGATCCTCTTCTTCAATTTGTTTTCTCGACTACACTAACCGATGTGCTATGTTGCAGACTGCTGAATACGTCGCGACTGGCACAAATGGAAGAGGAGATGACGGAGAGGGCGGAAAGGGCAAAGAGGATGAAGGCCCAGGCTGAGGAAGTGGCTAGGAAGAGGAGAGAAGCGAGGAGGGTCGAGCGGGAGGCGAGGAGGAGTGAGTGGGGAGATGGGTGGGGGGTAGTGCCGTCGAACCTGAACCGATTCCCGCTCCTCAATCGAGTCCGAATGAGAGAGAGGGGGAGGAATCGATTCCTCGCAAGGAATGAATGGAGGACTCGATTCAGGACTCGATTCAATCGAGTCCTGAATCGAGTCCTGGTCATTACTCGGCAAGATAACGTCCGATTTGCTTGGTTTTTTTCGCCTTATTGGCTAT
>LS878962.1:1027507-1049619 GCA_900490955.1 Micoletzkya japonica | reverse complement strand
GCCGTGGAGGAAGAAGATGATGGAGAACCAGAGGAGACGGGAAAGGAGAGGGGAGAGGGAGGGGAAGGTGAGGAGGAGGAGGAGGAGGGTGGAGAGGGATGTGAGGAAGACGATGAGATGAGAGAGGATAGTGATGAATAGACCTTTAGTATTATTAATCTTGAGTTTCGATTTTGTGGTAATCGTATATAATAAAAAAATAATAACAATATTTCAATCGAGAATTTTGTTTTCGTTTCCTTTTGTTAATGATGACGTAACTAGTGCAATTACGCACCTTTTCCACGTCTTTTAATGTTTGGTTTAATTTATCTGTGTATTAATGCTCAAGGCTTCATCTTTGATACAGCTCTTTCACTAGCTATAAAAGATTTCCAAAATAAAGGATTGTTTAAAGCAAAGGGGGGAATGCAATGAATCGAGTCCTCCAAACGAATCGAGTCCTGAATCGAGTCCTCGAGACCCCATTCGATTCCTTCCGACCGCCCCGGACCGGTGCGAGGAAGCGAATGGAATCCTCAGAAAGAGAGGGGACTCGATTCGAGTCCCAGGACTCGATTCGACGGCACTAGTGGGGGGAGGGGGGTGGGGTGGGGTGATGGAACGGATTGAATATCATTCATCCAAAAAGACAAACCCTGGAGTGGGACAAAGATACAAAGATTGCGAATGTATGACCAAAAGTCCATAAGCCTCACCATATGTGGGCAACTTTCCCAATGATATTTTCAACTGCAGGCCTACCAATTTGTACTCAATTTTTACTTTACTCAAAGTAGGAGAGCAATTTGAGCCTGCCAAACTTAGGTGATCAAAATAATTGGGTCTGCCACCAATACTTCGGGTCCCTGCCCATGTACTAGTTCACTTTAGAATCTCAACTGGTGTATGTATGCCTGCTTCTTCTTCACCAAAATAGTTATAAATAGTATATGGAAAATGAGAGGAGAAATCAAATCACTTCGTGCATCGCAGTTCTAAATCTTGAAAGACAATGTTCACCAAGCTTTGCCGTGTGGTCGATCCGTCAACGTCTCTCTTGCAGTCCTCGCCGAACAATCGTCGTCCGATCTCTCCTTTGTCCACGACGTCTCCGCACGTGGCCGACACAGTGTCTCCGGTTAGCTTACGGATCTTGGAATTGAATTAACCTGGCCTGTAATGGATTTCATTTTTCATTATTGTTTACCATGTAAACAGGGTATAGGGGTAGGAGGGTTGGGGCATGAAATACAAATATATAAGTAGCCCTGGTCAACGGCCATCTATAGCAGTTGTAAAACTTTACTGTGACTTTGTAGAAGACTGTGGTATTCTAAAAATAAATTTTAAACTTAAAATTGAAAGAGTCTGCAGGCCAGCAAAGTCCACTGCGCGTCACTCCGCGACCGGCGATTGAAGAAAACGAGGAGAAGAGGGAGGGAGAGGAGGAGAGGAGACTGAAGGAAGTGGAGAGGATGAAGGGACAGTTGGAGGAGAGGAGAAGGTAGGCAAGGGGAGAGGGATAGGGGGCACTATTAAACGGACGATGGAAATAGCTGAAAGTTGTTCGAATATGCCTGGAGATAGTAGAGGAATACTGAGTGATGAAGAAGAAAACATGTATATGTTGAATATCTGTGAATCTGCAGACAAGCGGCAGTAGTGCAACGAGGAATCGAGGAGAGCAGTCGGAGGATCAGCGATGAGTTCGTTGCTTCAGCTCACTTGTTGCGCCGTAGATACTCCATTTCTTCAGATTCCTAGCATTTAGTGACGAATAAAATCGCATAAAGTCTTATTGTTTGCCTACTTATTCCACTATCCAAATGAATACCCCATTTAAAGAAAATGGGGTATTCAGAAATGGAGTACAGTGTAGATAAAATTAAACTAGCACTAGGCTTCTACCATTTAAATTATAAATTTAAAAAAATGTAATTTGCAGAGAGGCTCGGTCGGTGGCAGCGCAAGTTGCTGCTCACGATGAGTATCTGAGAGAGAGCGGTCTCATCGAACAGGCCATCTCCACCGCCGTACAACGTAAGTAGAACGCCAACCCGAGCGATGGCTTGTTTCTCTGTATTGCCGGGAAGGCTGCCAGCGTATGGAGGAGCACTCCATCCGGATAGTCTTTTTGATGCTTATGGATGACTGTCGACTTCTAATGAGCCTATACACTTTGTTATTGTTATCCTGAGTAGGATGAAAGATGGCGATGAAAACCGAACGGAATGCTGTAAGAGTTAACCCTTCGCTGTGCTACTTTAGACATCCGAAGTGTTTCCATGCAATCTTATTGAAGAACTAACTGCTATTTGACATGCTACTACTGTCCTTTTTGGAAAAGCTTGTAAAAGCGTAGGAGGTTTGTTGCTGAACTAAGTTGAAGACTCCCCTACTTCAGCTCGTTCCCCTCCACCCCCTCCGGGCATTGGCCGGCTTGATCTCTCATCGCTGCATACCGAAGAGGATACGGTAGAGGAAAAGAGGGATACGGTAGAAATGGGCAAGGAGGCTACGGTAGCAGAGGCGACGCACATGGAGAGAATGGCACTGTCTCCCGTGCAGAGGTTGGTACTAAATATGAAGGGGGAATTCTTCTTTTGAATCTGAATGGATAATAATTTGATGCCTTTCCCTCGGCGAAAAGTTCCAAAATGAAGCAATGACAGGTCGTTCGCTCGCGACAGTCTAGACGAGGTCTCGCAGCGATCGTCGGGCAAGGCCAAGGATACGGTGGCCGAGGGTACTGTAGCTGCTGGAACTACCGTAGTCGAGGAATCGCCGGCCTCCTCGGAGAAGTCCTCGTATCGTTTCTCTTTTTATCTATCACCGGGATTGCGGTATAGGTAGACCTTAGATTACGATTTATCGGTCCATCCACATTTTTTTTCGTGTGTAACGCTGTTGTACAGCTGACAAGGAATAGCTTTTGATTTGCTCATTGGAATGATGCTTTGCAGCTCGTCTACTCTTCGCGACGACTCCCCTCACTCCGATCACGAAATTCCAGTCGCGGAGCCGGAGCCTCGTCCGGAATTCAGCCCCCTTGTGTCGGAGGAAAGCCCGGCGCGGATTGGGGAGGAAGTGGCGGTTACGGTAGAGGAACACGAGCGCTCGTTGCCGTCCACTACGCAGTCCACAGGAAGGCAGATTATTGAGGTCAGATCGAGAGCATTCGTGGGCAGCTTTACCGGTCATTGTTCTGAACTAGAGCCTACCAGTGAATAACTTGTGGCTTTGGTTAGCCTACCAATGAGGCATCTATAATAATAAAGCGTCTACCAAGTTAAGTTTCTGCCAAAATGAGGGGCCAGCCACCCGACAGTCGGGTCCGGGCCCGTGTATGATCGAGAGTGTTCCCGTATATTTGGCCCCTTAATCTAGAGGATCGAGAGGTCGGCTTTGATAGGATTTTTTGGAAAGAAAAGCTGATATTCATGGACTGGGTCTAACCACGCAAAACCTCGAATGACACTTCTTCTCCCTAATAAACGTTTTCCTTCAGACTCCAACTGAGGATGTCAACGTGCACGAATCAAAGGATTACGGTAACGAAGATGGACTGGGGGATGCCTTCATTGAGGATAGCGGAGTATCGACCGGCATTACGGGAGTGAAGCAAGTCTCGCCGGGGACTCCCGGCACGAATGCCCAAGATACGGTAGAGGAGGAGAAGCGACCGAGTCGGGAGAGTACTGTAGCGGAAGAAGTGGAGGTTCCCGCGGCGATTGTCGGAAGTACGGTAGACTTCTCGCCGTTGGTCAGCGAGCGAGAAAATAGTGGAAGGGAAGAGGAGGTTTCGAAGATTGGAGAGGACGAGAATAAGGATGAAGAGACGAAGGAGGAGACGATTCCTGAAGAGATCGTAGTCGACACGACGGGGGGTACTGTAGGGGATACGGTAGGAGGGGAGCAGCTGGACATTGACAATCTCGTATTCTCCAGTAGCGAGAGCAGCACGCCGCCTCTGCAGAAATCCAAGGCGAGCTTTGGTCTGGTCTTTGTTATTTAGTCTTTGATCTTTGATCTTTGGTCCCTATACTATAGTCTAGTCTTTCCCCTTCAGATCTCAGCCGCCTCCGAGATGGCCCAGTCTGGCTTCAGTAGCAGTAGCCACTCGGGCTCGTCTGCCCCCTCTACCCCGAAGGATACCGTGGTCGCGGAGGCTACCGTACCCCAGCCGACGACGGTTGGCACACGCGACGAGCTATCACGAACTGAACCGGAGAGTATTCTGGAGGTGAAGGAAGAGATGGTAAGGAGCAATTAGCTATTTTATGAGTGTCGAAACTAGCGTTAGGATGCTCTTTTTAGATGATAATACAGAACCATTTGTCGATTGCAGAATTCGTACGTGGATTGGGAGGCGGGAGACGTGCATTCGAGTGGAAGAAGTGTCGAGGACTTTGACTGGGGTGAGCAAAGCATGCATACATGGGCACGATTGTCCGATCGGACGTTATGATGGGTGCCCCTGCATCCCAGAATCATAGAGTAAAAGGCTTGCTGGGATTGCGGCTTTTGATTATCTCTAATTACGTGAGGGTGCCTGCAGAAATTTGAGGGCAACTGTAGTCCATGCATGAAAGCATGCGATTGAACATTTGGTATGGAAAGCGAGTAGCGAGTAGCGTTGTGAAGAAGACTGCGGTTCAATTCCAGAAGAGGTTCTAAATGCATTTTACAGTTCCTAAGGGGCGTCTTTTAAGGAGAGGCAACAGAGTCGAAGAGAGAGCCGAAGGCGGAGGTGGTCGAGGAGAAGGTGGTTACGGTAGAAGAGGAGACGGTAGGGATGGAGGAGACCACACACGACGAGGAGAACAAGGTACGGTAGTACAGCATTTTGGGTTGCAGTGAGAATGTGCAGATATTAGAGAGAATTACTAACTATTTGGCGATAATAAGCGTGCTGCGATTAAAGGGAGTGAGAAGCGATAGTAAAATTCGACCAAATTATAATGAAATTTCTTATTTTACCTTTAGATAATAAGAAACATAAAAATAATTAATAAAAATTTCAAAAAATGTCCAAGTGTGAAATTTATTTTTTCGTTCCGCAGGTCGGGCGTTCAGTATAAAGATTCCGTTTGGCTGGGCCCCTATCTGCTAAACACAGTAGCGTCGTCGTTGGGCGAAATTTAAAAAAATCATTTCTCGAATACCATAGTTTTTTTTTATGATTTTTCCTTTTGTTTTTTATACTAATTACGACAAGATCTTTCATATAAGCTTCACTTGAAAATCACTTCCATGTCCCTTTAAGGAAACGACCGGACAAGACGAAAAGCCAGTCAAGAAGCATGTAGAAGTAGAGGAGGAGGAGGAGGAAGAAGCGGTGCCTCGGGGCAAGTTCGGACTACTAAAGGACCGAATGATGAGTGGGGAGGTGGAGGAGGTACGGTAATGAACATGACGATCTCACTTACATCTTTCCCAAGTCACATGCAACTTACTACTTTAATCAGAAGTACCTTTCGGCCTTAGGCTTTCTGAGCATTTGCATACTTGCTCAGCATAATGTGGTTTATTTGCAGGAAAAGCCTGGGCCCTCGATGCCAGTACAAGAGGAGAAGCTGGAAGTGGAAGAGACGGCGAAGGTCTCGGCACGATCTCACGGGAGTACGGTATCCACCGGATCGAGTGCGACGACTAGCACGGTGAGGAGAAGCGGACCATTTTTTTTTGTAGACCATTCCCCGATGTTGCATTCATGAAAATATTATAAGGAGAACAGGCTAACTTCCACCGTGTGATAATAAAATCAGGTGATAAATACTCATACCTGAAATTATTTTTACGGTAGGGGTCATTTTCAAGCGGCAGTAGGGTATAATAATAATAATAATGATAATAAAAATAATATATTTATTGTACAAGGAATATAGGAAGTACAATTAGATGAAGCAAAAGTGATAAAACAGGAACGTACAATGACTACAACGTCGCAACGTAGGCAACGAGGTTAACCGGGCTATTAATTGGCAGGAAAGAGATTATTAATCTTAATCTTAAAGGACTGTAGAGTGGATGAGAGTACAACAGAGTCAGACAACGAGTTCCACTTATCAACAGTTCTATTTGTTATAATAAAATGTTTGGAGAAGTTTGAAGTACATTTTGAACGTATAATCTTGAACGAATTAGTCCTAGATATGCGAGTATTAGAGGATCTTCGAACAAATCTATCGAAAGGAATATCTATTTGTCCATGGAGCGATCTGTATAATAATGCAAGATGTATGACAAAGCAAGGGTGATAAAGAGGAGTGAGGTGAAGGTACAATAGGCGAGAAGGGTAAGGGCATGCATCTATATTACAACGGGAGAATACTCGTCTAGTGAAGTCACGTTGTACATGTTCAATGGAATCTATTAGGTATCTCTGGTAAGGAAACCACAACTCTGAACCATATTCTAGAATAGGTCTAACGTACACAATGAATAATCGAGCATATAATTGAGGGCTTTGGGAGCTGAAAGCACGGAAAATGTATGAACATCGAGAAGAGGCCTTTGTAATGATAGAGGATACATGAGGAGCGAATGAGAGAGTCCTATCGTAAACCCATGTAAATTGAGAATTTAGTACAGCGGTGGGTAACTTTGTACTGCGGTGTGGGTCATTTTATAGTAACAGGCGTTTTGCTGGCGGGAGAGGTCGACGCCGAAAAATATAATTAATTACTGTATTTTTCCCCCAAAAAATATAAAATGCAGTGCGAATTGGATTAGAAAGTGTACCAGGAGTTCGTTGATCTTTGACGGATCGTGGGTATACCCGTTTTCAGTCGGCCTCTTCATCCACTCAGTCATCCTCCTCATCGTCATCTACAGCGAAATCGACGTCGACGTCGAACGGCTCGAAGAAGAGCACAAGGATGGAGGAGGAGACGACGGCCGTTATTGGTGAGTGGACCGGGTTGATCTTCTAAAATCATTCCGTTGATGGAAACTGTGTTATAATAAGTATTCACGTATTTACTGAAATTTTGAATGCTTCCTGTATGCCATAATGTAGGCGTGTTTTTTTCACCAGTCAGCATGTATTATATTCTTCTACATTGTTCCGGGTGTTAATGTAATGACTGATGTGTCGGCAATAGAGAGGTGAGATTATGAGAATGGCCAAGAGTGCCCTTGTAGACGAGGCCGCGTCGGTGGCTGCGAGCGGATCGTCCGCGTCCGGAAGCGTCGACTTCGGAGATGACGTCGTCGACGATCTGCCTGAGGGTACGGCTCCCTTTCGACTCTTTGTCTCGGCTAATTTTCAAGCTTTTTTGTGATTCCGGAACAAGTAAAGAGACAGAAAACTTGTGCATATGTTAAAGTGCTCCAGCTTCAAAAGAGATAGGCATCTCTTCTCGTTGCATTCATTTCTAACGTAGCTCAGCTCGACTTGGGGTGGCAGTCAACTAATGTTCGACCTTGAAGGGGATGTCGCAGGGGATGGGGCCCGTACCCCGCGGGCCATGTCTCCCGCTGTCGCTACGAGGAAGTTCCGACTGAGTCTCGACGAATCGATGACACGTGAGCTTGTCTTTACCAGTTTACTATTGGATACGTGGTAGACCTACTTCTGAAAAGCTGATTAGAAGGGGGGCTGATCACACTTCTAATCGCTTCAGTATCGCCTCGGGACCGAAAGACTGCCAACGGCAAGGTGCTCAACGGAGTGGTCTCCTCCCCATTATCGATTGGTAAGCGACTAGTTGTTATAGTTATGTGTCCTCACGATCAGCATGGCTTTCATATAATATATTTATGAAATGAAAAAAGAATACTTAGCAAGTGTATGCTCTGTTGGGTCAGGCATCGCCTCGTCGCCGTTGACTCCGTCAGCTCGAGGATCGAGCAGGCTGTCGATGGCAGGCAGTCCAACCCTCTCATCGGGACACCATTCACCCGCCGAAATGTCGCTGACGGAGAAGCGGAAGTGAACACTTTTCGCATTCTTAGCTAATCATGCTATGTATAATAGTTTGAGCGATGCACTATAATATCATTCGTATTTTACTATGCAATATGCAGTCGCTACATGGGCGTTATGCCCTCGCCTCGTTCCTCTCCCCGGGGCACGCGATCCCTCTCCAACAGCACCTCCGATCGATCCCCGCGACTACCGTACTCCCCGCGATTTGCCTCGTTATTGGCAGACTTGGTGAGCATTGACGGACCGCAAATTGCAATTATTTATTTATTTATGTATTCGTTCATTATTACCGTTGTTTTGTCAGATTATGAAAATTGCCATTATGCCATACGTGAAGTGGTCCGTTCCGTATATTAGGCACATGCCTTCTGTTCTCCCTACGAATGATGAAGAGAGGATGTTATGCAGACAGCTTACCCATCTTGACCATTCGTAGGGAGTGACAATACCTGACACTACTCTCATTCGTGACAATACTCTTCAGGACAAGACGGTTCCGTCGGGAATCGATGAATCGCAGACTGAGCATGCCACAGGGGACGTGTCCCGGCTGTCGGCCGTCGAGGTGCCCCATAGTACTGTAGCTGAAGGTGAGGGGGGTACGGTGGATAGTAGGGTTGGCAGGTAGTAGGACATACCAGGGTACCGGCTGTTTGTGTGTATGCGTGGGCCACTGCAATAAGACATATTCCCAATCATAATCTGAAAACCTGGCCCAAATTTGCCAATTGAAAATGTCTGTTAAAATCTGTTCTACCAAGCTAAAATTCCAGAAATATTTTGGGTATACCACCCATACTATGGTTCGGTGTCCACGTATGCAATAAGTTAACCACATACCGTGTTCATGCTCACGTGCCGTCATAGGTGGCCACGGTTGCAAGTACCGTGGTTGGGTGGCTTACTGTAAAAATTGTTCATGTATTGGTTAGCACACTGCAAAATAATATCTCAGCGAAATTGGGCGATATCTGTGTATGAGTGAACCACTTCAATAAGTTACCGGCAGACACTGCCCACATATGCGTACCGTACATAGTACGACTGGCAGATTGTGTCTATGGACATATTTTATAGTTTTCTTTCTCGATAGAATGGCTACAGAGTAGAGTTCGACGCATCAAGACCAAGACTTCCCTCACCATGCCTTCCCTCGACCAGAGTCTTGGTGACCTCGCCCCTCTTGATTTACTCTCGATTCCCCCGCAACACCTTGCCACAGAGGAATGCCTATGCGTCCACTAGCTCAAGATTCACATAGGTACTCATAAAGGAGTATGGGTTATGGGAGTGATCTGAGGATGGTGGTATGTCGGTGTGTTTGGTATATTGGAAAGTATCTGGGCAAAGCAGTATGAAGAGTGGAGTTCGCCTCCCCTATGTTCAGCTTTTTTTGCATTTTTGCATTTTAGGGTTTCGAAATAATACAGGTTCCACGTCATTTAGCATTGGTCGTATCTCACTTCATTATAAGTATTTAGTAACGAGCATTTCGAAAACAAAAACAGTTAAATTTTTTAATTGACGACATATTTTTCTCCTTTCAGATGCGAATTTCAAAAGACACCATTGACTTTTTTCAAGTCGAAGTATTTTCTCGGCTATGACATTCACTAACGCCTCACCTCCTCACTCAGAATTCTGAACACCGCTGTCCTCTGTCTCTCCCCTTCCCCTTCCCCACCCTCTAAATCAAGAGTCTTGTTCCCTCGACCAAGAGTCTTGGTCTGGTCCCTTCCCCATTGCAAGCTCTTGTCGCGCTGGACACATCCTCACGATCTCTTGACGCCATAAACGCCATTGGCAGTAAGGGATCAAGACCTTGACTCTTGATGCGTCGAACTCTACTACAGAGCATGAACACAGAAAGATAAAATGAGTGAGGAATAGAAGACTACTTCAGATGTCGTCAACGTTGCCGCTCCTCTGGCAGAACTCGACGAGAGCACGTCTTTCTTGATGGACGTACGAGCGGTGAGTGGGAGAGGAGAGACCTCCATTCGTTTCGGGGTTATGGTCGCTTTCAAGATCAGTCGATAATGAACCTGTGGCTTGCTATCCTAGGACACAAACCATCAAAAGAAACCCCCTATTGGTAAGGCTATCGTATCCCTGACTAGACTCTTCCCAGTCTACCGTACACTAGTTATTCGTATCAGCATTGCTTGAACTTTGCAGCCGACGGGTGGAATTTTATCGGGGATGCGACTAGAGGAACTGATGGCAACGAGGAATGTGGAGGGAGTGATGGAAGGTACGGGTGGGGAGACTTTGAATGATGAGGAGTACGGTATTTACACATGAATGAAGGATACGCAAACGAGTGTGGTTCGCAGGCTTGCGCAGCTCCGAAGAAGCGTTGTGCCTTGCGAAGGTATGGTGCAGAGGGGGATTACTTAGATTCAGATGTGCTGAGCGCGTCGCCGTCGCCGTCGGCGTCTTCCGAAGAGATGTCGTCGTCTTCGACTGGAACCGCATCGTCGACCGCCCGATCGATGGACACCTCCATTGCTGAACAGTTGCAGGAGATGCACACGGAACTGGTTAGCAGTAGAGGGGTCGAGGGTGTCTTTTCGAGTACTGTGTTTGAGATCATTCGAAAACGTAGATAAAATAGTCACTTTGCACGATTTCAAAGTGCTTTGATTTTTCATAAATTAAAGACGAAAGTGCCCCGATTCACAAGTAATTTGTCCTAAAATGCTCTAGGGGTGAAGTATGACACAATGCGTGTATTACAGTACCTCCGTCCACTAATCGAGTCCACCACCACCAAGATCTGGGAGGCAGTGCAGGCGAACAATGTGAGTTGTCCTTCCATAGGTGGGCAAGAGTTGCTGGACTAGATTGCTGCAATGGCCCATAACGATACATAACGATCCCGAAATCTAGTCGAGATATTCTTCTGCAGTACTCAACTCGTTACTTGTAAAAGTTGTGCAGTAAGCTACCCAACCACGGTACTTGCAACCATGCCCATCTATGTGTCCTTCCACAGCCGACTTATTGCCATATTCTTAACTCATTCCGGTTTATTGGTTATCAAGCGCAGTTATTAATAGAAGCAAAATGACATTGCTCTGTAAGTTGCACATTAAAGGGCAGGGATGTCTCGCAAATCTGGTACTGCTAAGAATGTGGCAATTGATAGGGCGAGATGCCGTCGGACCTTTCCGTGGACGCGAGTGAATTGGCTGCCGTCGACGCTAACGACATGGTGGAAGTGGCCCGAGCCGAGACGAGGTCGGATTGAGGGGAATGATCGTGAAGTATTCCATTCGAGTCTTTTTGGTTTATAGGTTTCATACATCATTCATAACCGCGACGCGTCTCGTCACCAAAAGCAGCGAAAGATATTGGTCAAAAAGACCCAAATGGAATGCTCTAGTTGACAGTCTTCCCATTTACGACGAGAGAGAAGCGCATTGAAGAGGGTTCAAGCCAAGTCGGAACAAGTTTACTGTACAAACGTTTTCGTCAATACGAGATTTCGATTCTTTTCGATGTTCATGGTCATAATACACGGAAAGTCTCCACTATGCTGGACCGATTTGTCGTGGAAATCGAAGTGCTAAGTGTAATATGAATTGAATTGCAGACTGCTCGTGGCGGGAGTGGGATACGAGGTAGCCAGGAAGATGTTCCCTGTGGATATTAGGAGGCTGACAAATGGCCGCAGGGTTCCGAGCAAGATCATACCGAAGAGGGTGGTACGTTTTGCCGACTTTTGAGTTTCTCTGAATTAGATTAGGGCAGTATTCCGGTCGGAATATTGCATTTCCTTTTAAACAATCTTCTCGTGTATTGTGAGATCGGTTCAGTTCCAAACCTTCGACCGGACCTCGCTACAGAAGGCGATAGAGAATGCGATCCTGAAGGACCGGACGACCACGGGTTAGTTGAGGGGGTTGAGAGGGTGTACGAGGGCACTAGGGATGGAAGAGTGTTGGCGAAACAATGCAAATATCCACAATCTGTCATCTCATTCTCTTCATTATTCCTCAGTCAGGAATCCTCACTTGCCTGATTGGTGCACTACATTCACACGTTTCCCAATTATTCTGCCATCCCTTGTGGGCGGGCGTGCAATTATCACGGTTGGTTAAGGTTGATGTTTCCATGCATAGATAATCTTACAGATCCTGCCTTGAGGTGCCCAATGAGTGAATACTAGAGAAGTGCATGCGAGTTCCTTTGGCCAACAATTTATTTTTTTATTTAGAAACTAGCTATATTTGGAGCGGAACACTCTCAAACCGAAGAAAATACAAATCTTTAATTTTTTGACAATTAAAATATTAGCTATCGCGAACTGAGTGTGCCGTGCCTAATGCATCTTCAATGTCTGCGATTGCTTCAAATGAACGGTCGTGCTAGTGAACACCTATTGCAGCTCCTACCGACAGACAAGTCCGCGTGATGGGAAGCAGCGTGATTCCGGCTGAGATGCGTCTGCTGTATGAGGAGATATTCGCCGACGAGGTGGGAGTTGTTTGTAGTTTGATCTTTGACCTTGGGAGTACTGGAAATGTGCTTAGTCAGTGAATTCTAGAGAGGAGAAGTGTTCTTTGTTTCGTCAAAAAGGCGAGTTATCTGTTATATGGAGAAGGTGATCTGAACAGTTTCTTCGTTCTTCTCCATTTTGGCAACGTGCTCTTGCGGTGGTCAAGAATAATGAATTCCTTAGCAAATAGACGTAAATATTTAATTAACCATGCAGTCGTCGTATTTCAGCGCAATTTCGTCAACGCGGACGTCGAGCGAGCAGAGATTGTCCAGATTCTCTTTGACAACGAGCAGACCGTGAAATAAACGGACGATGATCAAGTCGTGTTATAGGCATATGCAATATGTGAGACTAACGGCTTGACCTATTATAGCCTAATGAATATCGAATTTGTTATGTATACTAGGATGTCACCCATGTATTATTATGATAGCAGCTCTTTCGACTTTCAACTGTCACACGCTTACTGGTCGTGCTTTTATATAATACATTCCATTTGTGGTTTTGCAACCTAGATAAAGGCATATATTGTCATACTCTATCGTTGAGCTGTGGAGTAGAAGTATTACATACTTCACGTATTTTTTCTTTTCTTACTCTACGTGAGATCAAAGCCCTCTTTTTTGCGGATGTGAGCGCTGTACATCTTTCAAACGGTCACCACTATCTATTTGAGTAACATGCTGGAAAAGTTGCATAAAAATCACGCACAATTGGCGGAACTAGGTTTTACAGTATACCATGTCCGGTTTCAAGTCCGTCATGTGGAACCATCCTGCGTCCGGAAAGCCGGGGTTTAGTTGTTTTCGTACCTCGCGCGCGCATTTGAATCTTGCGCGGGAAATTTTGGCGGATCGGCTTTCTTGCGTCACGCGCCCTCCAGTGGTCGTTTGAATGACAGCTGCCCGATCTTTGGTTTTTAGCTATATAGATTATATTTGTTTGTCTAATTGTCTCTCATTGAGAAGCCGTCGACATGAACCGCCAGCAGAGCATGTACGTCCTGAAGAGGAGTGAGTTCTAATAATTTATTATTTTATTCTAAGTTTATTATTTTGTAAGTTCAAAGATCAACTTTTCCTCCTTGAGATGGAAGGAAGGAGACCGTTCATCTCGACAAGATAACATCGCGCATCTCAAAGTTGAGCTACGGATTGAACCAGGACTACGTTGATCCGGTACGGAGGACAAGATGACTTGTTGAATATCATATATCATGCGATGGCTAACTGTTGTGGAGAGAAATGATCTTTGGAAAGTACACATGCCCTCGACAGTATTGCGTGGGATGGGTATTTGATACGATTCTATCTTCGCCACTTATCGTGCACGGGTACACCCACTTTGCACACAACGTTCCGCTGCATAGGATAGATTCAAATGTGAATTAAGAGAGTGGAGGCGAGAGAGCATGAATTGTGGAGAGACGCATAGACAGTCGGAATTCAGCAAATGCGGAATACAGAACGCGGTGTTTGCATGTTCGCGGCCTAGTCGGATTCCGTCTCAATCAATTAAGTCTCGTAGTTATGGTATATGCCCCTGTTCAGGTGGAGGTGACGATCAAGGTGGTCCGCGGGCTGTACAAGGGAGTGACGACGGTGGAACTGGACAATCTGGCTGCGGAGACGGCCGCCTCCATGACCACCGCCCATCCCGATTATGCCGTTCTCGCAGCGAGAATCGCCGTCTCCAATCTGCATAAGAAGACGGAGAAGGTACACTGTTGAGATGGCAAGTACAGCGTTTGGCGCATAGTAAAGGTCGGTAGATCATTCACCTAATGTCAGCACGCAGTGTCAAAGGGAAAGTCCCGCCCACTTCTGACCGTTGGCTCTGGTGCGCCGAGTGCGGCATACTGTAGCTACTCCACCATTTCCATTAATACACTAGAACTCCTAATGTGCAGGTTTAAGCAGCAAGCATGATGCTTTAGAGTCCCATACCCTGAAACACCGCCGGAAAAGAAAAGAAAATGCATATAAACAAAAGAGCTGTCGATAACGATCACGCTATTATGAAAAACAGGCCATGGAATTTTGCCAATCCGATTTTGATGCGCAACGTACGCACGTGCACATCATACGCGCCAGAAAAAACTTCAAATAATTTCCCGCATTTTTTTGCCGCGCTACGGCTGCGTGCTTTCTACTTACTGTATGTTGAGTTCTTGGCATTGCGTGTGTCAGGTGAAACAGTGTGCACGTGTGAGAGAATTAAGCGCAGTTGGAACAGAGTTCGGGCTTATTCACTATAGCAATAAAGATAGAGTGTTGTTCGACAGACACTCAGCTAGCCATAGTTATAGCCATTGTAAAAAGTTGACAATTATTAGAGTGCCATGAAAGGAAGTAAGTGGTTGAGGTGTTCTCGACGGTGATGCGTCGTCTCTTCGAGTACCGTCTCCCCGTAACGGGTGAACACGCGCCCATGATTGCCGAGGACGTATTCGCCATTATCGACCGGAACGCCGATGTGCGGCTTCTTATTTTTATTTTGCTTTGGTTTGTTCATTCGTAAGTGTATCGGGGAATCGGGAATGGACTTGATTAATAAGGTTTGGTGGTAAAATTAGAATGAAGGAAACATAAGGTATGCTGTATGACCGTTTAAAAACTCGCTTCGTATCGCTAATATGTAACGCTCCTGCTCAACACCATCATAGGATTGCGCTGGGCCAACACAGAGGCCAACGGTTGTTGTTATGAATTCACCAAGACTGAAACAGTGACACCAATTCATTCATGCATTCATTTATCGTGTTCATCGTGGTAAAATGTTTTGGAATGAGAACGGGACTGTGGATTGGTACTTTACTGTACTTCCTCGTGAACTTGATAGGACTTCTGCTGTTTATCTAGCATCAGGTAAACGTGCATGCGAGTACATAGACTAGTCATCTTACAATTAGTTCCTTTTTTCATGGTTAGTAGGGTTTGAAAACCAAACCTTCTGCCATTTGTGAAACACAACCACGGGAATTTGGTGGTTTGGAGGTGTAATCCCCATTCAGCGTCTCAACTCGGCCATTGTCTACGACCGTGACTTCTCTTACACGTACTTCGGGTTCAAAACCCTCGAGCGCTCGTATCTGCTCAAGATCGACAAAGAGGTTAACAATATTATTCATATTATAATATAAATAATAACTTAAATATATAAAATTATAATTAACTGCTAATAAATTGGCAGATATAACAATTGTGGTTGCAGGTGGTGGAGCGCCCGCAACACATGCTGATGAGGGTGGCAGTGGGCATCCATCGGGAGGACATCGATGCGGCCATCGAGACGTACAATATGATGAGCGAGCGCTACTTCACCCACGCGACGCCCACTCTCTTCAACTCGGGAACCTGCAGGTTCACCCCTTGACTTGAAGGGAACGGCAAACGCACCGTTTAAAATGGTCCATTTTCACGATTCATGGCTTCAAAAGCGACCTCCTCTTGATTAGAATTGACAACAGCCTTCCCATTTTGAGACCATTCAAGGATTATTCGAGATGTTTCAGCCTTGTTATGCTAAAAAAAATATGGAGGAAAGTGGAATAATTATGTGTGTGCAGGCCGCAGCTGTCGTCATGCTTCCTTCTGTCAATGGTGGATGACTCGATTGACGGCATCTTCGAGACCCTCAAGAGGTTGGTTTGAGGGGGGGGGGAATGGCTAGCGATGGTAGACTTTTGTACAATGCCCGTGCAAGGAGATGAAGAAAAGCAGCGGAGATGTCGACATTGAATTCTCAGTCTCGATTGGTCTTCCACATGATTGATGTGCAGGTGCGCCCTAATCTCCAAGTCCGCGGGAGGCATCGGACTGAACGTGCACAACATTCGTGCCAAGGGATCGCTCATCTCCGGAGTAATGATCACTTTTGAGACACTTCTCTTATATTACAGTGAACTTTGATATTGGATAAAATAAAGATGTCGTATTGAATAGTGCGTAATAGTAGCCATAATTGCAGACGAACGGCCACTCGAACGGCCTGATGCCGATGCTTCGCGTCTTCAACAACACTGCGAGATACGTGGACCAGGGAGGCAACAAGCGACCCGGAGCCTTTGCCATCTACTTGGAGCCATGGCATGCCGATATCCTTGAGTAAGGAGAAATGGGGTCTGGGATAGGTTCACACGTACACGCTGTTTACTGCGGACTTGTATAAAGTAGAGCGAAAGTCTCCTCAGCAGGGGCAATACGATGCCCCCTTTGCAGTTTCCTGAAGATGCGCCTGAACACGGGCTCTGAAGAGGAGCGGGCCCGCGACCTCTTCTACGCCCTGTGGATTCCCGATCTGTTCATGAAGCGGGTGGAGACGGATTCGGAGTGGACACTCATGTGTCCCAAGGAGTGTCCCGGACTGGAGGACTGCTACGGACAGGAGTTTGAGAAGCTGTATACGAGGTGGGTGTGAGGCATATGTGGGCAGCTTTACCGTCCACTATTTTGAACTAGCTCCTATTAGTGAATAACTTGAGGTTTTGGTTAGCCTGCCAATGAGGCATCTGGAATAATAAGGTGCCTACCAAGTTTCTGACAAAATGAGGGGCCTGCCACCCGACCGTCGGGTCCGTGCCCATGTATGGTCCATCTTCATCCATCTTATCAAAATTAAAACAAAACATAGCGGTATGCTGTAAATGGCTATCGTATGTCAGCAACTGTAATGATGGTGAGTATTGCAGATACGAGGAGGAGGGCCGTGGAAAGGGGCGAGTCAAGGCGAGAGACGTGTGGAAGCACATGATCACGTCGCAGATCGAGACGGGGGTGCCTTATATGCTGTACAAGGTAAGATAGCATACATGGGCGCAGCTGTCCGATCGGACGTTAGGATGGGTGCCTGCACCCCACAATCGTAAAGTAAAAAAGGCTTGTTAGGATTGCCGCTTTTAATTTAGCTTTTAATTTTTAATTTAGCCTTGTTATGTGAGGGTGCCTGCAGAAATTTGAGGACAACCCTAGCCCATTTATGTAAGAGAGGGGGGGGAGGGACACCGAATTCTATCTATCTATCGACTATTCCCTATTCTATCGACCAAGGCTGTACACAATGGCAATTTATCATCGCAACCAGTCGTCGTACGATTTACATCGCTCTTTCTTCGGTAATATTGCAGATTATCCAGATCTAGAGGTGTATTTTGTCATAGACGTACGCATTGTGCGCTGTGCAGTTTCTCATCAACTGATAAATATAGAAAGGGCGGACGCAATTTTCCGCAAAGCGCAAAGTGCAGAATACGGGTTGTTAATAACGAGCCAAATGATTGCAGGACGCGTGCAACGCAAAGAGCAACCAGAAGAACCTGGGAACGATCAAGTGCTCGAATCTGTGCACGGAGATTGTCGAGTACACCTCGCCAGATGAGGTACGAGGGGAGGAAGGATCGGGGGACTTGGTTCGGAAAGGAAGAGGATAGAGCAAGACACGAATCTATCATATCATAGCTATTCATCCGTATTGGGTATGGGAAATTGAATATGAGATGATAAAAGTGATTAGTGATGCAGATCGCTGTGTGCAACCTCGGTTCGATAGCCCTTCCTCGCTTCGTGAACGCCGACCGAACCTTTGACTTCCAGAAGCTCCGAGAGGTTACCAGAATCTACACTCGTGATTGGCGTCACCTTTACCGACTCTAACCTTACAAATTAGTAATTTGTACTTGGGTTCAGTTCGACATGTGCTATTTCCAATAATTTGTGATTCTAATATGCGCACTTTGCTGCAGATCACTGCCCTGCTGACCCGTAATCTGAACAAGATCATCGACATCAACTACTACCCGGTTCCCGAGGCTGAGAGGAGCAACAAGCGTCACAGACCCATTGGACTCGGAGTGCAGGTTCGAAGGCGGGAAAACTCGCTCGTGCTTTGCCTATCTGTTTACGCCGCGTTGATCTGTTGCAAAAAAAAGGAAAAAGGAAAAGGAATGAGACAACCGACGGAACATTTTCCTCAATGATTGGGCGGTTAGGTAAGAGTGCCGGTGGGGTTATGCTTCAAGCGCTTTATAATAGAATGATGTTAAAATAAATGCATGTTTTATGAGATATGCAAATTTGTCCAATTTTAATCTAAATGATCTTTCTTGAGGGTCTGGCTGATACGTTCCAACTGATGCGACTGCCGTTCACTTCCCCTGGAGCTAAGGACCTCAACAAGGTGTTTACATATTCATTCCGCGATTTTATACATTTTGTAATATTTAAATTATTTGAAATAGCTAAATTAATTGCAGCGCATCTTCGAGACCATCTACTACGCGGCTGTCGAGGCTAGTTGCGAGCTGGCTGAGACCTTCGGAAAATATGAGACGTATGTCTTTCCCGCTGTCCATGATTTTGCGTATTCTTGATAGAGAAAAGGAGTAAATTGGTTGATAGATCTAAGATTCGAAGGAATCTTGCTTAAAGGTTTGCGGTGCGTACACAAGAGATATTTATTATATCCGTAACAATAAGAGACTATTGTATTGAGGTACGAGGGATCGCCGATGAGCAAGGGCCTGTTCCAGTTCGATCTGTGGGGAGTGACGCCCACGGATCAGTGGGACTGGAATGTTCTCAAGGAGAAGGTGGCCAGGTATGCAAGGGGGGGGGGGTAGGACATATTAGAGAGAACATCGGTGCCTGAAGCTGTACATCGGTTCATTGTCGAGTGGGGGAGTACACCACGCGCCCTACCGTAACCCCTACAGTACCCCTTGCAGACACGGTGTCCGCAACTCGCTCCTCGTCGCTCCGATGCCCACGGCGACGACCGCCCAGATTCTCGGGAACAACGAGAGTATCGAACCGTACACGAGCAACATCTACACACGGCGAGTGCTCTCTGGTAAGCGAATAGGCGATGGATCCGCCAACTGGGTGAATATATATCGGTTGACTGTTGATTAGTGTAGTCATCGTATTCAAGAGACTGGCAGTATCGTATCGTTGATGAAAAAGTTCCGTCAGTTAACTCATTTCTATTTTGTCTAGACTCTCTTCGTATCTCTCCTCAACCATATTCGTTATTCACAGGCGAGTTCATGATCGTTAACCCACACATGCTGAAGGATCTCGTGGATATCGGAGTGTGGAACGACGAGCTGAAGATGAAGCTGATCGCCGAGAACGGATCCATTCAGAACATGGAGGTAATGGTCACTTGTGATTTGTGTACTGCAAGAAGGCTCTGGAATGACTGCAAGATGCTTTGGCAGATGGCATTAGTGGAGCGAACACTCTGCCTACAGAACATAGCCACTCAAACACAACCGTGAAAGCAGCAGAAAGAGAGTCCTATTAGATGGGTGTGTCAAAAGGGGCAATCTTTGAGATGATTCCCCGCGAGCTCAAAGACCTGTACAAGACGGTGTGGGAGTTGCCGCAGAAGGAACTGCTAGAGATGGCCGCCGATCGGTGAGTGGCCGGTTAACGGAAACTTGACGGACAGGGCAATGGTCATCGTGTTTCTCCTTTATATAGGTTGCATTTATGCAGCAATTTCTTGCTTAACCGGGTAGAGTGAAGAAATGAGAGAATGGGGTAAATTAAGTGGTGCGTTCATCGACCAGTCGCAGTCCCTCAACATTCACATGGCCAAGCCCTCCTACGCCAACGTCACCTCGATGCACTTCTACGGATGGAAACTGGTAAGGATTAGGAGTATTTATAGGGGCATTGGTTGACCTTCGTCGACTAAAAGCATGAATAGGCAAAGCCCGCGATCAAACTTGTCCCTGTTTTTGACGATGATCCTGTTTGTTACCCCCATCCATACATGGGCGCGGTTGTCCGATCGGACATTAGGATGGGTGCCCCTGCATCCGATACAATCATGAAGTAAAGTAAAAGACTTAGGACAGCTGCTTTTGATTATTATCTCTGATTGATTACGTGACGGCGCCTGCAAAGGTTAGAGGGCAGCACTAGCCCATGTATGTGTTACCCCGTGTGCATTGCAGGGACTCAAGACGGGCATGTACTACCTCCGTACGAAACCCGCCGTCAACGCCGTTCAGTTTACGGTTGACAAGACGAAGGTGAAGGCTGAGGAGAACGTCCAGAGGGAGCAACAGAAAAACGAAGAGGCGCCCGCTGATGAGGGATGTCTCATGTGCAGTGGATAAGCCAAGCTTCAACCCACATTTACAGCCATTGTTTGTAATCACCACCCATCTATTGACTTTCAACAACTTCTCACCCCATTAATTTAATTTATCATTTCACCTTGCTCATTTGATGACCTCACTGTGCTTGAAGCACTATCAATTTTTAATCAGTTTGTGTATTACACTGCTTTACTTCCCCCGCTGTAACATTCCAGTTTTACTTTGTGAAAGTTGCTTGTTTCTAGCTTTACAATATGCGATGAAGGTGATAATGTTTCTAGTATTTCTCTTTAGAATTTCTCATTAACTGAAATTCTAAAGAGATAATGTAACGTATTTGATCTACATCTCTTACCATCACAACAATAGGCATAACACAACCACAAAGAAGAATTCAAGTGCTAATGTACATTGCCCGAAATGGTCTATCCCGTGCGGTGAGACCAATATCTTTAGACACGGTAAATGCGAAGAGGGCAAGGAAGGGGATGGATGTCTGTTGGGTGAGGGGTACGAGGGAGAAGACGAGGCGACCGTTGATGTTGACTCCGACGAAGGGACGACTGATGGAGCCCTCGTGGTCGAGGAAGGGACACGGTGATCGGTCTGTGATAGAAAGAACACAAAACATTCTAAAAGAGCGTCGCTGTTTGTGCAGGTTAGGCTAAAGAAGCCGTAGCTTGGAAAACGAGAACGAACTACATTATTAGACAAATGCAGAGAACTCGGTGTTACCGGCCAGTCGTGAATCCAAATAAAACTCGCAATGTCTCGCTTAGAGACCCGTTCTCTCCCTCAAACACTCAACATCTATCTTTACTTGACATCAAGGAGATTTCTTGCAGTGTCTGAATTTTATAGATCCTGTTGGGTAAAGGGGTTGGATGTTTGTCGAGAGTCTACTTTTCTGCTGTTTTCCGACCGTCAAATTCATCCTGTGAAAAGGAATGAATATGCGATATAGACGGGTTTTTAATGTGGGATTGAAAACAATATTATATCTGATTTAATACCCATTTAATTATAGGTTAGAAGAGAGGTGCATAATGGGTTGAAACAATAAATGGATTAGAACTGTAGTGGATTCCTCTACGGAGTACCCAACGTGTACAAGTGTGTAAAGGCGACATACATATTTAGTTCGAACTGCAGTTTCGGATTCCTTCCGCGTCTTACTAAACCACCGCTACTTCCTTGTAATATATACTCAAACAGATAGAACGGTCGATCAGACGTTGGAGCTCTTTCTTCCTCTTCGCCTGAGACCGTTTCCACACATCCAGTCCATAATCTTGCCATGTCTTCGAAGGGGTTCCGATCACTGTCAAACATTGAGTACTCGCAAAAAGCCGTCCGTGGAAAGCGCGAAGGAATGGAGGAGAAATGCTTTCCTGCCTATTGCAACTAATCCTAGTCGCGGGAGGCATGACCGTGTAATTGGCTGTCAACGACTAGTGGAAATTAGTGATGAACGATCTTAGAGACCTGAGACTGAGCACAGTCTTACTTGCAGACACAAGGTCTTTTTAAAGTGTGAGCACGTTGTATGAAAAAAGCGCCAATTACACGGTCATGCCTCCCGC
>LS878962.1:995974-1012477 GCA_900490955.1 Micoletzkya japonica | reverse complement strand
CTCTATTCGGAAAATGGTTTCGGAAGAGCGACGGAGCAACTTTGGCAGGGTATAACAATATTATTCCTGAGAAATTCGAACAAAACTCTCCGTAGCGCTTTAGACGACCAAGCATACTATCCATATCTAGAAGAAGATGATCATGGTGTTTTTCATCTCTGAGAAATAAGGGTTCAAAAAGGCATCTTTCAATTTCATTCATTTGCTTTTTCTCCGAGTAGGGAAAGAAATAGAAACAAAACTCCCCGTAGTGTTGTGGAAGGGTATAAGCTCTTTCATATGGCACTAAGTTCGTTTTTCAGTATCTTAAAATCTCTGAGAAATAAGGGTTTTACGTTTTCAGCAGGGTCAAAATGCACCTTTTCACTGATATTTTGCTTAGATCTTTTGAATATACGAAACTTTCCCTAATATTCAACAAATAAAGGCAAAAAACCGGAAGTAAATTGATAAACTGGTGCGCGAACGCCAAAATTTCCTTTAGAGAGTAGGCCGTAGTGTGTCTGTGAGTGCACGGCGCGGACGACGTTTTCTAAACGTCATAATGCCGCACTCCCTTTAGGGTCGAATCACTGTGTACCGTACGCGCCTTCCTACCGTACCTTAGTGATCCCAATGAGCCATCCATCGAGATAGTCACCCTCGTAACTACGCGACACTTGAGTACACTCCACTGCAGAGTTGCCAATGAAGAGGGTCTCGTCCGAGACCCAATTGGACGAGATTCCCCCCGTGGAGAACAGCGAGTAGACTGCACGCAAGATCTGGGACAGTTCCGGTTTTACCAGTTTTACACCTTTATCTGGACTATCAGTGGATTTGAATCCAAAAGAGGGGGCTTTGATATAGATAGGAGCGGTCAGAGACTTCAAATCTTCTTCAAAAACCCACTCAGTCCGAGGTGACGACAAGGTCATTTTAATATTGAAAGAATTACAATACAATACTATATAAAAGCGAGAGGGCATGCAAATTGGAGAGGTGCAGAGACAGTCGTAACTGGGGAAATTCAGAGTCGTATTCTATGTCAAAAGAGGTCCATTCGAAGCCGCAATCTATTATAATTCCTGACAGTATTCGATTAGAAAGTCATGTGCATACTAATTAGTGTTTAGTCTGTGTCTCATTCTTTGAGCGCTTTGAGCAAGAACGGTTGTTTTTTAGTGAATTAGGGACCAATTTAATGAAAATGACGATGTCTGATTCTAGGTCTCCTAATCCGTATTAAGGACATAATCGGTTACTATTGCTAAAAAAAGAAGCACAACAGTTCAGGCAGTGCGAATTATCCCAATTGTGACTGTCTCCGCGCCTCTCCAATTTCCACTTTCTCAATTTGCATACTAATCGTAATGCAAACGTTAAGGCCGTCTGTTCACCAAAAGAATAAGCCATAGGTGGGCACGGTTGATGGTACCGTGGTTGGGTAGCTTACTGCAGAATTTTAACAAGTGTTGGTTAGCTCACTGCACCATAAAGTCTTAGATAAATAACGAGATTTCTGTGTATGGGAGAGCCACTGTAGCAGTAAGCAAGCGGCATACACAGTCCACGTATGGAATAAGCTGACCTCCAGGTATCTGGACTGAAAGTGCCTCCAAATTCTGTTCGTAACGTTTTATATGGACCAGAAGTGGTGGGAATCCGATGAAGTTGTTTGAGGCAAACAATAGAGCATGTGATTCGTGGCTTTTTCATGTATATGTTTCTTATATCATTCACAACCGCGACGCATCTCGTCGCCAAAAGCAGCGAAACATATAGGTAAAAAAGACGCGAATTACATGATCTAGTAAACTAGCTAAAATTCATGATTGATAGATATCTATCTAATGTCTATGAAACTCATACACGTACGATTACAACCTACATCTAACTGTGGGACAGCGCTTCCCTTTAGAGAGCAGATACCGTAGTCAGATTTTGGCTTAAAAATCCATTCTCAATACGCGTCACGTACGCGTCGCGGTTCGCCACTCGCTGTGCATTTTAAATGTTTCGTGCGCGTTGACTTAAACGGTCGTGTCATAGAAATGTGCTTACCGCATTCATTACCAAACCACCCGAAACACGTTTGAACGAAGAAAGTACAATATAGTTTGAAATGACGATTTGCGCAAAAATCGACGTTTCGTACAGTAACCGAACTCAAAACACTAAAGTCATTTTAGGAATTTCAAAGGCTACAGTACTTTAAGTGTTTAATCAAACTTAGCATCATATTCCCTTCATTTTTTTCTTTACTTTTAAGAAAACCCTAATAGTCTTTTGTTGCATTGTCAGACTTCACTTATTGGCTGCCACCCTTTATCCGTCCACCACAAACTTGTACAAGCCAAGCATCATTGTCACAAATCGCACAACCAAAAAACCCTTACAATTCGAATCACAGTTTGATGGTGTCCCATTCGCCATCACTGCCCGAGCTACTCTCCCTTCCCTTCCTCCGTTCCATCATCGGACTGGTCTGTGTCTGTCCCACCGTAGCCCTCTTCCGGCTCGCAATATCACGGATACTCCTCAGTACATGATTCTCTGCCTCCATCTCCCTCAAAGCCCTCTTCACCTCCACGAATCTCTTCTCCAGCCTCTCCCTCTCGTCCCTCACTCTGCCCACTTCCATCTGCATTCTCTCCTTCCATTCTCTCTTCTCTTCCTCCATCCTCTCCACCGTTTCCTCCAGTCTTGCATTGTCCATCAGGAGATCATCCCTCTCCCTTTCCATGTCCTTGTTCAATTCCTTCAACTTGGTCACGTCCTCCTGTTGTTCCTTCTTCATCTCTTCCATCTTTCCCATCCATAGCTTGTCAATGCTTGCGCACAGTTTAACGCAGCTCTGAAAACGAACATCTATCATAGATTTTTCCCAATTGTTCTTTATATTTTACCGTTTCGATAGACAGTACAGTAAGGTTGTAGAGTGAGATAGTATAAACGCGCTGAATTCTATGTCTTTTGTGCACTATCTCTCAATGCATTACGCTCTACAGTCTTATCGTTTTCTGCATATAGATTTATCTCATTTGCATATTATCCTAATCTTCTGTCCCCGTAGCAAAACCCCCGCTTAGGATCGATTCCAGGATTGATCCTAGGATCAATCCCGGAATCGATCCTGGGATTGATGTCGTGTTTTACACTGTAAGCAATAGGATCGATACGCGGATTGATCCTGGGATTGATCGTAGGATCAATCGGGGGGTTTGTTACTTACCAAGGCTGAGTATTGTATGACCAACCTTATCACACGAAGCCCTGCTAGTCGCTGCCTCGATCTTCTGCAGCTTCTCAAGCACTGCGTTCAGCACTGCGGGATCAGGTTGACTGGCCACTTCGACAGTTTCTCCCCTCTCCGAGGTATCGGCTTCCTCCCTGATCGTATCTCATTAGTCTACTCCATTGGCAGATGTAGGCAGATCCATGTCTCTTGATGATAAATATCATAACTTCTCTACTTGCAAGCCGAATACATCTAGTGAGAATGTATGGCTATTGTAGAAACGTTTCCCTTCATGTTCACCTTTCATCGGTAGTCTCATCGTCCTCATCAAATTCTTCATCCGATTCCGGGTGCTGTCGCGCCAACGTTCTGCAATATATGTAGGATTCGTAAGCAGAACATTTCATTGAGATGGCAATGCTTCACGATCAGGCTTATTTTTAACTTATGTACACAGCTTGCGAACCGTCACATACAATATGAAGATGGTTGCTCCGCAGAGCACAAACATGAGGACTGAAATGCAGAGGTCCTCCCAGGAGGTATCGAGAGAAATAGCCGAGTGTAACGACCGCAGCCCTGAATAAATCGTTCCGCGTTTCCGCTGACGAATGTTGAACTGAAGCTACCGTAGTTAAGAAGGCCCAAAGTATCCCCTATTTCAAAAATTATTTCACGCGTTTATTACTTAATTTTGAATCGGTTTTGTTGTCGTTGCACGCTAAATACAGCAAACTATCGGAAAAGCTTGAAAACGCGTTAAAAGCATATTATACGTAAGAGTTGCGCTCACTGCAAACACAAAATGCGATATTTTTCTACGATGGAGTGAGTCGGGGCTTCTAATTTTGGCATTTTTTCATACTATTCGACCTCTGGACCCACCAAGAGCAGAATTATCCACCCCGGAATTACCCATAAATCACTACTTTCAAGCAATTCGCAAAGCAACTACCGTAGTTTTCTATATGAAACCGAAACCAAGCACATATTATTGACGAAAACGTTCCGTCAGTAAGCTCATTCCTACTTTTTCTGGACTCTCTTCTTACCGCTTCGCTTTCTCGTCGGAAATAGGAATGGCACGACTGGCAGAACATTTTCCTCAACCATACCAACTATTTCCGCGTCCATGACAGAACAGAGCGTCCCCAAGAATGAGTGAGATCTGGAATGCACAAGATGAAGACTCGCGAAGAGGAACCTTCGCTTTAAATAATGTGTGAAATATAAGTAATTATGAAGACTACCCGCTCCCCTACGCAGAACCGAGAAGGTATGACTGGACTGTGCCTCGCCTGACTATATTGACTCCCTTTGTGAGGAGAGGCCTCTCAGAGCCCAGCCACTAGTCATCCCTCCAAGTACCCTCCGGCTGCTCCTCTGTCCTCCCTCTTAGTACTGTAGCCTCGTGGCAAGTCTTCAGTCAAATGCGGTGAAGGGCTGCGAATGGGAAGGAAGGGAGGTACTGGGAATGTGCGTAGATAGTGGAGGGAAAGGAGGAGATTGGCGGGAGCGAGCACGATCTCATCGAGCCTTGCAAAGACTAACACGAGTCGAGATAACTAAAATCATTTATGACGGCAAGATGCATATCATAGATAGATATTTATTGCACATCACAAGGAAATGCGCGTAATAAGTGAAAAATATAGAAACGAAGAGAAGAGAAAAAAATATGGCACATGGAATGGGATACTATGACTTAGAATTAGCACCATATCACTACAGTGCATGAACAGAGCGACAAGAACAGAACGTTTTCTTACGAGTTTTACACAGCGTTTTACGAACACTCGTCGTAGTTGTTTGGGGACTCACGCTTACAATATTTACTCTTCCTGCCCCGCGTCTAATCTGTCGAGATTAAGTCGCAATTAATGGTGAACACCAAGGAGAGAGGGTGTAGAAACGAGTGGGTTATCGAGGAGGTCGCCATTAATTCGCAGTTAACGAGTGAGATTGGACGCGCGGCTGACATCACTTTCAGACAGCCCAAGAACGGTGAGACCCATACCAATCAACCCTTCCTCGATTCTTCCTCCACTTTGTCTTCCTACCTATCATTGAGGATACAGCCATGGCTCACGATGGGGCATAAGAAGAATGTCTTAAACAAATTGAGCCTGAGTATATCACAAATTATTGGCCTACTCAATTTCCTTTGTAAGACAGAATTTTCTTATAACGATGAAAAGGAAGAAAACACATCAACTTTATTCGTAAGAACACGAAACACAACAAAGGCGATAAAGACGGTGAGTATCAAAGAGAGTGTAGAGATCGATGAAATAACATAAGATGAGCAATGAAGATTCAAGATGTTTTTTTAGAAGCATGAGTCAAGAAAACTAAAATTGTACAATTAAATGAATTTACGTGAGCTGAGTGAGTACATAGCAGCGATAGGCAGCGAAAGGAAATAGCAGAACCATACAGAAAAAAAGAGAGAACTAGGACATTTCGTGGCTGACCATTGGGAGATAGAAAGCCTACTAGAGCTCGCGAATCGATACCATTTAATACAATCAGGCGCTTTTCCAGATTTATGTTTCAATAGACACGTATGAGAAGATTTGAATCTCATAATGTTGATTATGAAACGTAACCAGCGAAAATCGGTATGGATTCGCCGGCAATAAAAAGCCTACTGATCGCCCGTCACCCGCACCCATTCCCCGTCGTCGCTCGAGATGCTCTCCTCCAGTCCTCCCTTGCCCTTCCCCTTCCCCTTACGCTCTCCTTCTCCGTCCCTCACGAACTCCGTCCGTCTCGCCTCGAGTTCTTCCTTCTCCTTCACTCGCCTCTCCACCTCCTCTTCCTTCTTCTCAAGTTTGACGATCGCGCCCTCCGTCAGAACTGCAATGAAATGATTATTTGAGGGTCTTGAAAGCTCTTTCGAATGCACGTCTATTTGGCTAGATATGCCCAGTAACATTTATTAGATAAAGAAAAGATTCGAAGCCATCAGAAGATCTTACTCGTGGCTTCGTCTATCGAGTCGACGCTCTCCTGTCTCATTGTCAATACCAACCTCTCTGCAGTTGAGCCACTTGCTTCTCCGCCTTCTGCCTCTTCTGATCAGCCAAGAGGATATCCGTACGTGACTGGAAGAGCTCCGCCTGAAACGGGACCCTTGTACCCGTGCGCTGTGGTGCAAATATAGCGTGACTCTGCTTTTCGGCGAAAATATATTAGTCTCATGATTAAACCCAAAAGAGTCGGCAAGCTATCCGTATTACACTCACCTCGAGCTTGTGTACCAGCTTCTCGCATTCGTCAGCTCGCTCTTTCTCGAAAGCCAGAACCTTCTCCATCTCCACGAGTACGTCTTCCTGTCCATAGAAGGGCGACAGCATTCCATTCCCGATCCTCCCGAGCATTTCCTCGATGCCCGTCAGCTTCGTCAACACCTCCTGATCCCTCGTCGACGACGTCGTCCCTTCCTCCTCTTTCCTCTTGTACTCCTCGAGTTGCGCACGAAGTTCGCAGTAACTCTTCTGGAGGCGGCCAAACCTTTTCTCGCATCTGAATGAGATATAGTGGAATAAGCCGATCCGTCAGTTTCTTCCGTTCCAAAATGAGTCTAATTCTCTCACTTTTGCACACTCTATCGCCTTATATTCGGAATGATTTTCCGACGGACCTTTTTAATCCACTATATGCTAGGACCTTCCTCAACTGTATAAGCCATCTCGATTACTTGCAATGCTATGGACCGCGAGGGATTCGCAAGAGTGATAGATAGTGTTCGTTCCCCACCGCCACTCTTCCACCATCCGTACCGTTCGTGTTTGTTGATGATTCGTGTGTGCAAGTTTCCCTGGTCGTCCTCCTCTATGGAAACCTCCAGATAGTCTGTATTCACCACCGCGATTGGTTCGGCCTTCTGTGGCTGGGAAGCCGGTTCCTGAAGGAAAACATTTTCATCTGATATATCCTCGCATGAGAATCGCATGTTGTCGCATGTTTGTACCTCCTCTGGGAAACGGAGAATGTTTAGCATTCGACTTCCTACCTAGTTCTTCTACGTAGGCCATACACTGAGCGAAATTTCACCACCATACAGCACCTAGTGAACCATTCACCACACAAATTTCACCAGCCCGCTGGTGAATGGAGCACAATTCACCAGCGGGCTGGTGAAATTTGTGTGGTGAATCATTCACTAGGTGCTGTATGGTGGTGAAATTTCGCTGAGTGTACCAGAATTCTCATTCTGATCCTGCATTTTACGTATGTCTCGGGTTCATGCTCTGCGGGTGTGGTGTTGTATTTAGAAGCGTGAGACACATCCGAGAAAGGAAAGGGAGTGAGAAAGAGAACCGTAGACAGTCCGTACCTCCTTTGCGTCCCCTTCCTCCTCCGCATCCGTTTGGGTCCCCTCGTTGTGACCATAAAACCAGTATACCGTACAAGGGCGCGAAGTCACCAGCTGATCTGATAGTCAACCGTTCACCTCTACCTATGTCCAGGCATGAGTCCTTTACTTTATTGCATGTAAGGTGGAATAAAAAGATACACAAATAGATTACAGCGAATATCGGGCCAAAAGCGAACGGCCCAATATATTCCACTGTAAACAGGTACCTGGTGTGAGCGCAGCAAAGTCGACTACGTGGTTTCCAATGGTGAATATCTTCGTCGGAACACACATCTCGTATACCTCAAAGGGACTATCGAACGGGCTAGTTAGATGGAAGAGGGTCTTTACATTCTTCGTTTTCTCAAAAAGCACTCTAAAATAAGGAAGTACATATATTGAAATGTGCTTACGTGGAGTAATTCGTAATAATTCTCGGCAATAGTGCACTGAGGCTCGAACGTAGCACAGATGGAGTAGAAGACGTAAGGAATGGCGACGATTCGGTAGAAGACATAGATGCACCTGAAACTTCGTTAGAGAAAGCCGGGGTAAACTCGGTTTCTTACAAGCATTGTAATTTATCTTCACGTAGACACGTTCGGCAACAGTTTGAAAGACACTGCTCTTATTGAATGTAAACTCTCTCTTGGACTGACCATCGGATTGTCAGGTACACGGCGCAGTCGTCCTTCACTTTCTCCTGCCACCTAGCGACCTGTCGCTCGCTGAGCTTTCCCCGTCGGTGCCGCGTCGAGATGTTCTGAGCGAAGAGGCAACTCGACTATCTTTATTTATCGAGGACAACAACTGTAAGACAGGGTCTCTACTAGGAAAGAGTGGATATAGGTATACGAAAGTCTTCCGTGGGTCAACTCACCAGATTCCACAAGTAGTCCTGGACGCATATCGCGTAGGTAACCGTAGCCACCCTTACACAGAATACGAATGAGGCAAGAACGGTGAGGAGGAGGAGCGAGAGCAGGACCAAGTCTGAAGTAGGTTTTGGGATACACTCAGCGAAATTTCCCCAGTCGATATCAGTGATGAAACCGGAGGAATGTTTTCATAGCCACACCAGCGAAATTTCACCACCAAACAGCACCTAGTGAATCATTAACCACACAAATTTCAGCAGTCCGCTGGTGAATTGTGCTCCATTCACCAACGGGCTGGTGAAATTTGTGTGGTGAATGATTCACTAGGTGCTGTCTGGTGGTGAAATTTCGCTCAGTGTATTGAAATTTCTCCTCCTACTGAACTTGGGAAATTTGGGCGGGATACTAAAGAGTATAAAGACTTACCTTGAGCACAATAATACATCAGCTTCAGCATCATTTTTGGCGTCACTACCCTTAAAAGCAGAGAATTTACATGGAAAGAGAGATCGATGAACATGGCAGGGTTTGGGACGATCACTAATTGTAAGAGAATTTGTGGCGATTCTTTGAACTAATGTCTGCCAGAGAGGCTCTCATAAAGTAAAGGCAACGAAGAAGAGAAGAAGTGAACAGACACAGGATACGACTAACGGGACGTACAAGACATAAACACACCTACAATGGAGATCGGGTGCGGGAGGAAGGGTGGTGAGAGAGTGTGTAGGGAGCGGAGGGGACAGAAAAGGAGAGAAGAAAAGGGGAGGAAGGGGTCAGGGAGGGGATGGGCCTGTGGGAGGACGGTCTAGGGTGGGTGGAGGGAAAGGGCTTGCAAGACCTGGTTGAGGGAGAGAGTTGCGCTGAAGCACGACTACAGTTTATGCAACGAGAATTGCACCTTCTTTCACCTGAGCATCAAAATGATATGTTTACGTAGAAAATTGTTCTCCTTTTATTTAGTTGAAGAGACGGTAATCAAACCGTGAATTGGAGGGACAAAACAGTTAGATAACTACTTAGCAAAAAGTGATCGGGCATCGTGTTCCATCCATGGGCCCGACACGACGATTTTAAAGACCGACACGACGATACAACGTTTACTACTCGTGCATAGTCTTCAAGAAGAAAAGTTTATCAAAGCCTGGTGCAAGAATACATCGAAAGTAAGCAACCAAAAAAGAGGCCAAGATACTGCTATGGCAGTATTAATACACGTTGTTATACGCTAAAAGACACGTTACATGTTATTATAAAATGCTGAGATTTGATAAGATTAACAAAGACTGAAAGCAAACGAACGACGTACATGCTCAGGATACTACCAACAGATTCGCCCTTCTTTCAGATACCCCATTCATTAGATGCCAACTGGTCCTGATCAGTTCATAATGTCCCACTCATCCTGGTCCTCCTCGTATTCTCCCCTGTTCCACACTTCCTCTCCATCCTCATCTCCCTTCCCCATGTCCTCCTCTTGCCCTTCTCCCTTTTCATCTTGTCCTCCTTCCCCTTCGCACTCGTCCCCGTCCTCTCCACTTCCTCCACCTTCTTCTCCCCTCTCCTCATCCTCCTCCATTCCCGTCTCCCCCTTCCTCCCCTGCCCTCCCCCGTCGCCCCTCTTCTTCTCCTTCTCATTCCACTCGTCATCAAGCATCATCTCCAGATAGACAGCCCTCTCCTCTAGCCATCGAATCTTCTTGTCATTCTCTTCCTTCTCCTTCTCCATCCCTTCCATCTTCCCTCTCATCTCATCGACCTTCTCCTTTCCCTTCATTCCCACTTCTTCCAACTTCAGATTCGCCATAAGCAGTCGTTCCTCCAGCTCAGCAATGTGTGCGCGAGCCTGAAAACATGTAGAATAATTAGCTTTTGTTTCTATCGTTTATACCATAAAGCGGGCGGTAATGAGAGATTGTCTATTTACATATTGATGCAGCTATGATCTGAACTTTTTTTCGGAAATATGATATTGTCGGATTATTTTAGTGAGTAGAGTTGCACATGATCTAACCTTGACTAGCTCCAGTCCGTCCGTTCCCTCTCTCAACCCCTTCCTCTTCTCCCTCTCCTCCCTCATCTCCTCGGCATGCTTCATCTCCAACTCCATAACGTAAGCCTCCGCCGCCGCCTTCCGCCCTGCAAGGTCGAGGAATCAGAGGATTTCGGAACGCGGATCCATCACAGGATAACGATCATATAGCATAAAAGAGTAGCCTAGATATAGATAGTAAGGAAAAAGGAAGATATAATCGTTCTGTCTCATCGATATCTTATTCTCGAGCGGAATGGTGTTCTCTCAAAGTGCGAAGAATCTGCTAAATAACGCATCTCGTAAAAGAGAATTATACATTACGTTTTCCTAGACTACAGTTGAGGCTGGGAGAGTTGAGTACGACCATGGAATTATCGTACAAGTAGATCATTTCGGAACAGATGCTGCTGCATAATGCCGCATTATGCTGCATGTTTAGGCATGTATGGGTAAAATGACGGATTTGAGAGTTCTAATGAGTACCATTCGATTCGTCGTGCAATTTTACTTACTGGAGCAGATTATAAGGTTAAGATTGATTAAATAATTAAGTTTATGCTGATTTGAAAGTTTGCATTTTTGCGTATAAGTCGCCTTTGAAACATATGATCTACGGGATTGAGGCACCCCTGCCCAAAACGAGATTTTTTGACAGCCAAAAAACGTTCAATACAGATCGAATTGGGCTCCAGTAGGCTAAATTGCACGGCGAATCGAATGTTGTTGATTAGAACTCTCAAATCCGTCATTTTACCCCTACATGCCTAAACATGCAGCATAATGCGGCATTATGCAGCATCTGTTCCGAAATGATCTACTTATTCAGTAAGGGTGAGAATGTTTCACTTTTTTCCTTTTCTGCGTTCATCTCTTAACCCTCCCCCCGACTAGCGGTCCCCTGCTCACCAGCCAGTCTCTGCGTGTAGTGTGCTTCAGCCCGTATTCCGTCCCGACTCCTCGCTTGGATTTCTCGCAGAAGGTCTTCCCGTTGGTCCTGAAAGAGGAGTCGTGGTCATGACTAGAGTTGGTAGAATGATCGGTGATCGTATCGCCAAAGTGCAAGAACGATCCGAGGGAGGAAAGGAGTGTGAAGAGAAGCAGACAATGAATGCACTCTGGTCATCCGATCATTCGTCCGACTCTAGGCAGTCATGACATCGAAAAAATGAAACCTCTTAAGAGATTTATCGCGCTTTTCCTCCCTTACCGGGAGATGCCTACTAACAATAAGCATATACACTGTAAAGGTGCTTCGTTTGCATTTTCTTCATTAACGAAACACACAAGAGAGTTCTTTCACTTAGTCAGTTGTTTATGTGACTTGCACATTCTCCAAATGAGAACCTTATACATGGCGAGGTTATCGTTCGCTTTGTCCAGTTCCGCCTGTGTCTTCTCCAGAGTCTCCCTCAGACGGACGACGTCGTTGGCGAGGTTCGCGATGGTCTGGTGCTTCGTCTCCAACGCGTCTAGCATCGCCTCTCCCTTCAACCTGCAACCAGAGATGCACTCAGCTAGGGGGTCTTCCTGACCGCTACGTAGAATGCAAGCACTATTTTTCTGCATCAAGCCGTTCGCAAGATAACGACCACAACGACCAAGTAAGTAGAAGACAGTGGCTCGGCTAAGTATATGTAATATTACTGACGGAAACGTTCGGGTAAGAGCATTATTATTCTGGCTGCGCTCTATTCACAATGTTTCGACTTCCCGCTATGGAGTGAAATGAGACAAGTTTGCGGCCCTCTTTAACGGTAATCCTATGGTTAGAGTATACCTACTCGCCAGACCTCCCTGTCCCCCCTGTCCCCCCTGTCCCCCAACCCACCTCCTGTCCACGAGAGCAGCTCTCATCCTCTTCATGCCCTCCTCTACCCGTTCCTTCTCCTCCCTCCTCTTCCTTCCCAATTCCCTCATTATCCTTCTCCTCATCTTCCGTTCCCTCACAACTTTCCTCAGTCGCTTCCTCGCCAGTTCCAAGTCCCTCCTGTACCAATCCCGTTCAAATCGCAAGTTCTCCAGTGCTTCCTGTATCTTCTGTTTCGCACGCTGAAATGAGCATCTTCACTAGAGAAGCATCATTCGAAGCGCTAATTGTAAGCTATCCAAAACTCTTGGACAAGGCGCACAGTCGGCTTACGTTTAGCACTTTGCCATTCCCCCCTCCACAGCAGTTACATCAGTGCATTACGAAAGGTACATTTTGAACAGTATCTCGTTTCCTGATAGGTCGTTTGATATAACCGAATGCACCATTCGGGGCCCGAAAGTGGCCAGGAACATGGAAAAACTGGCAATTAGATCCGAAAAACTCATTTAGAAAAGATATGCAATAAAAACCAAAAACTTCGTGACACTGGAGCGTAAGTGCCCTCCTACTCTGTCCATACGGTACCTGATGGACGTTCTGGACGTGCTGATAGAGAGTGAGAAGTCCGGGTAGTAGAACGAGAAAGTTCGTGAGCATCTCGAGGACCCATTCCCCGAATGTCTCCGCCATGGGCCTGAATGTGCAGTCCCTTTTGGAGAGAAGAGAGGCACATTGATGGACTCGTTTATGCTGCACAATAAGTACTCGACGGATTATTTAGAAGAGGATAGGGCCGCGCAAGTTTTTGAAAGCTGATGTAAATGCTTGCTAATTCAGGGGCTTCCTCACAACTCACTGCTACATATCTATTTAAACCTTTTCGATTTTGCTTAGTAGAAAGTGAACAGACGATAACATTATGGTGAAAGGTAGGGAAGGGAGGGGTGGGGGAGGGCAGACGAGCAAAGAGCGGGAATGAGGGTCGAATGATGGCCTGCCGTGAGCGGGGGTGGACCCTCTTAGTATGTTGCAAGTGAGGCTCAGCCACAGGGAACTGTTTGAATGGGAAGAATGATCTTGTGGTCTGGGATGAGACCAAGCACTGTCGCAGAATCACGGGAGAGGTCAATCCATCATTGAGTCTGGACTATCCCGGGAAGAGTAGACGAAGTCTCTCGCATGGCATATATTTGCCCAACAATAATGTTGCGTCTTCAAGAGTGCCGTACAATGATTTTGTCTTACAATTTGCTTCTTTGCCTCCCCTAAGATAAATGCCCATACAGCTTTCATAGAACTTTGCATATTGTTTTCGACAGTCACAATACATACCTTTTCATTATGAAATTTGGTTATCCGAACTATCATTGACTGTAAAGTTCCGTCAATAAACTCATTCCAACTTCGTCTGAGTTCTCTTCATGCAGTCTCACAGCATTCCGCCCGGTGAAGAATGTGTCTAGTAGCGAAATGATCACTATTTTTGAATTTTCTCAAGAGTAGCTAAACCAATCAATACCAAATTTTCAGAACTTGTTGAATTTATAACGGCGAGCTTAAGTTTTTAAATTCATATTTTTTCTTTAACTGGTTCGCCTACAGGATCGGATCCTATGCGTGAAAACCGCTATTCGCTATTATGACGCTTGGAATGCTGTGGTCTCGATCGAAATAGGAATGAGACGACTGACGGAACATTTTCCTCTACCATATGTAAAAGCTATATATGTATATATTGACCTGAATCGTCTTATTTCAACTTTACCGTAATGCAACACGACGCTTGGTGTAATGCCTTCTACATTAGTCTTATCTTTGATCTCTCGGCCCTTAGCAGAATCAACGCTCTTCCTATCCCAGTGAAAGCACCAACTTGTATCCCGCTCTTTCGAGGGGATTCCAAAAAATGAGCGATACTCATATTTTGATCCTCTGCACGGAAATCTTTAGTAAAAGGCGAAAGATTTTCTCGAGCAAATGCAGAGGACCCAGAGATAAAAATGAAACATCGAGTCGACGGGTCACTCGAGAGTGCGGCCCAGATCAAGCGGATTTGCCGAACAATAATGTTGCGTCTTCAAGCAGCGTTCATAGAACTTTGCACGTTGTTTTCGACAGTCACAATACATACCTTTTTCATTTTGAAATTTGGTTATCCGAACTATCATTAACAGAAAAGTTCCGTCAATAAACTCATTCCTACTTCGTCTGAGCTCTCTTCATGCAGCTTCGTTCTCTTGACCGAAGTAGGAATGAGACGACTGACGGAACATTTTTTTTATTTATTTTATTTATCGAATAAAATAAATAAAAAAAATTTTCCTCTACCATATGTAAAAGCTATGTAGATATTGACCTGAATCGTCTTATTTCAACTTTACCGTAATGCGTTCTACATTAGTCTTATCTTTGATCTCTCGGCTTAGTGGAATCAACGCCCTTCCTATATTCTTTCTCCGCTTGTATTTAGGAACTTCCTCGCCTCCTTTCTTTCCTCTGTACATAAAAATTGAGCTTTTAGTAAGCTTTCTTATACCTACCGTTAAGCTAGTAAATTGTGGGCCGTGTTTGAAACACTTGAAACAAGGCCATATCTCGGCTGGGAAAGGTCGTACAGAGTTCTGGTTGGAATTTTTGGAATCCTCAGGACGAGATCTATTCGTGTATCAAGTTTGGCAATGATTCATCAAGTTTAAAGACCTTTAAAACGTAAAAATGTGGCATTGGAGAGGTTCGAACAGGGATAGCGAGAATTTCATTCATTCGAGATATATAATAGCTGTTTTAACAGGTTTAGAGTTGTCTAATCATCACCAAACTTGATACACAAGTAGATCTCGTCCTGAGAATTCCAAAAATTCCAACCACAACTCTGTACTACCTTTCCCAGCCGAGATATGACCTTGTTTCAAGTGTTTCAAACACGGCCCACAATTTACTAGCTTGACGGTACTTATGAACTGTACTGTGTCATTGCCTTGCTATTTAAATGGAGGAAGCAGCCTCTAACCAAAAGTTTTAGAATTCGATGAAAATTCTTCTAAGGTTTCCAAATGTGAGAAAAAACATAGTGACAATAAAAAAATTGAAGAAAAAACTCGAAAATCGCATGTTTTATTTTTTCGTTCCGGACTTCCGTCGTTAAGAGGAATGTCGCTTTTGGCTTAATTCCTTTCGCTAAACACAGTAACGTCGTCGTTGGACGAAATTTCAAAAAATCATTTCTCGAATACTATTAATTTTTATTATTTTTCCTTTTGGTTTTATACTAATTACGACAAAAACTTTCATATAAGCTTCACTTAAAAATCACTTCCGTGTCCCTTTAAGTGTGGATAAATCAATCAATCAATCAAATATATCATCGAAAGCACCAACTCGTATCCCGCTCTTTCGAGGGGATTCCAAAAAATGAATGATACTCATATTTTGATCCTCTGCACGGAAATCTTTAGTAAAAGGCGAAAGATTTTCTCGAGCAAATGCAGAGGACCCAGAGATAAAAATGAAACATCGAGTCGACGGGTCACTCGAGAGTGCGGCCCAGATCAAGCGGATTTTCCGAACGATAATGTTGCGCCTTCAAGAGTGCCGTACAATTCTGTTCTATGCTTGCCAAGATAATGAACTAGATATCGTACACCGCGAAGACTGGTTGACAAATCCGGGACTGGAACTTCCAGTCCCGGAAAAAGTGAGACAATAGCTTCCTGGCTCAAAAAGGAATATTTAAGCCTCAATTATTATAGATTTGGATTCCTCGTAATAGATTTCTATGCGAGGTATCAACAGATTTTGAAAAAAACCGCAATTTATATAGATTACGGTAAACAGTTTTGCGTGATACTCCGGACTACGGTACTGGTCGATTTCGCTTGCGCGTCTCAAACTTCTAGTACTCGACGCCAATGAGGTACTTGCAATAATCTAAAAGGTAAAAAAGAGAACACATCACAAATATAAAATAAAAAGCGACCAGAAATCAATCGGCTAAGCGACGCTCACCACACAAGCGAAATCGATCAGTACCGTAGTCTGGAGTATCACGCAAAACTGTTTACCGTAATCTATATAAATTGCGGTTTTTTTCAAAATCTGTTGATACCTCGCATAGAAATCGATTACGGGGAATCCAAATCTATAATGATTGAGGCTTAAATATTCCTTTTTGAGCCAGGAAGCTATTGTCTCACTTTTTCC
>LS878962.1:951235-995874 GCA_900490955.1 Micoletzkya japonica | reverse complement strand
ACTTACGCATTTTATGTTTATTTTTCTTTAATTCTCCATTTTTCCCTCTTATAAGCTGCACTGAGCGAAAATTTCCTAGCACACGGCGCCGCCGTGAAATTACCCTAGCGTAGTATCATTCCCCAAAAAAGTAGGTGGAAGCGGAAATTTTAGGGAATTTTCACGTTGCTGCCGTATGGTGAGGAATTGTTCAGTATTTAGCGGCCTGGGTATTTTCGCTCATTGTCAGTGTGGCACAGAGAATCTACAAAACAAATGGAAAATGAGTGGTAAAACAACTTGAACACTTCCTTTTCTTGATTATTATTTTTATGAATACATGTTCACGCAACGCGCTACTTATCATATATTGTTTTCGCACATAGTAGAAGGTGGAGTTAAATTATATGCTCGTCAGCCGATACCTAGGTCGCATAACCAAACGTCTTCCGATGTTCATGCTCTGTAAATACGCATATCACGATATCCACAAGGGTGAAGAAATCGAGAAAAAAGCGTCAGAAGGAGAATCGTATCCCGACGACTATTCTCCATTTTCTTCATACGCAGCTCTTTGACGCCTCTTCGCCGTGATTAAGCCATCGCGTATGCACACTATTTCAAAGCAAGACATCATACACATTTGCATACATCTATTGCAGCTGAAAGCTCCTCTCTTCTGCCGAAATAATTCACGTCATTTTTCGAGTCATCTTTCAATGCAAAATGAACAAGAGCAATCGTTCTCTCTAGTGCTTTGTTGATAGACGGTCAGTCTAACGCTTGGTCCGCTCTTCCCATGTCTCTTACCGTACTCCTCTTCTCAACCGTCCCCTTTCGATGGCGAGAAACAGGCAAACCCCAGGAGCCGCCAACAAAGCGCCAGAAGTCCACCGCAATACCAGGCAGTCGTTCCTGTGACGAGCCATTCATTTCACTAAATGACGCAAGGAATTAGTAGAATACTCAATCACCCTCCCCCCCCTTTCCTCATAGAAATAAACCTTCAGCTCCAATCCTTGAACTTCCGTCCGAGTTCTCCTTCTGCTGTTATCTTGTTTACCTTGAAAGATAGTCCCAGAAAAAATATGAGATTCCTTCTTTATAAGAGTTTATTTTTTTGGTTATGAATAGTGCTATCCGCTAAGTGCATTTCATATCCAAGCCGTTGTCTGGCATGTTTATCGCAAACGGACTTCTTGATGGATAAAATAAGCGCATTGTAGTCCTCAATCTGGCCCAAAGTCGCATTTTCTGCGAAGTGCAGCGGAAAAGCGATAGGAACGAAGAATGTGTTGATGTTGTCTCGAATTCGACGAACAACATAACACTTTATCTGTTGTCTAACCGATGTGGACAACGTTCTTTTGGTTTGTGAATAATGTGTGGTCAACTTTCGCTCTGTGCAGTGGGGAAACGCACAACTAGCAAAAATACGCGTATTTCAGTACACATTGTTTGAGAGTTGCGCATTTTCTATTCATAGACACGATACACCTGCCATGCTTACCACCTCCACAAGTTTCCCGGAACCAGCTGATTTCACCTTTTCGCCAGAAATAATCAGGTCGATTAAGAAATGCACGACGTTCCTTTGCACGGTATTTTCCTATTTAACTTTGAATCGAGCTTCTCAGTTTGAAAGCCAAAAGTACAACACTTTTTCATTTCTTGCAAAACATATCTCGCGGAGTAGTATATATATGAAGCTTGCTTCTGTTGAGGATCGTAGGTCAAGAGGTCCGGCATCCCAATAACCCTTGAGTATGTATCTATGTCCGTGACGCCTGTCCCGCACAAAAGATTCGCTGTGTATGCGTGGGGACTCGCCTTTCAACGTGCATTAATTAATGATTGAGTAGTACTATGTAGCGGGTAGTTACTCAATAGTATGGACCTTCTTCATCGTGTCCTTTCAGTATGTCTATACATCATATACGCGACATTTCCGCCTAGTCCTCCCCCTTCATCAACCACTTCTAGCCACGAAATACACGAGTCCACTTGAGAACGAGTTGCGTCTCTAGTTGCCGGCAGTTCCTCCTTTTCTTACCTAAAATTAAAATATAAAATAGGCCTGAAATAAAATAAACTGGAGAATTATTTATTGGTTATCCTACAAACAACTCTATTGTCTAACGATGCGGCTAAGATTAAGATTCGGATATCGGTGTTTTATGGGTACTGTGATGGAATGCTGAACACTAATGACATACAAACAGGTTACCATTGCTGCTAAATGTTATTTTTAAATGGCACCGAAAAGGTGCAAACCAAAATCTGAAAATGATAGTTGGTGGTACTTTGCATATCAGCAATAGAAGTTGAGCCATAGAATCACGAAATGTGTAAATCAAGTAAATCAATAAATGTGTAAATTAAATAATTACCTACATGTGCTTTTGATCCGATGAATAACAAAGTAGTTGGAAATGAATTCAGTTACACTCACGTGAGTTTATCAGACTGCCTAATTTGAGCTTTCATCTATAAAAGATGAGATGACTTTCATATAAAGCGTAATGAAGTTGGTGCACGGGCAAAAGAGGAATAAGGTTGCCACGTTGAGCAGAATGCATCATATTGCATTTAGATATGGACAACAATTTGATTCTAGCATTTTCTTTCTTCTTCCATCTATATATGAGCAATGTTCCATAATTCCTATGCTCATCTCTGCACACGCCCATAGCACATCTCATTACGCATAATACTTGCTAACAAGCAAGTCATCTCTCTCCGCCTACGTCATATTACACCGTTCTCCCTGCATTATACAAGCTTCATTTACGAATAGATGCTTGTAAACAAAATTAAGTGACAGCAACATGCCGCTCAAAAGAAATTGAGATCAATAGGTAGATCAATTTCGATCACTCTTTGCAGAGATGCTGCTGTAAACTACATCATTTATCGTTCCAAACCTTCCTCTAACGTTGTGTGCTTGACGTCAGTCATGAACCCTTGGTCCTACATATTCAGCATCCTCCAAAACACCTTTCCTTCCTCCCTTCACTGCCGCCCTTCACCTCCTCCCACTCAGCAAAGACACAAACGTCACCAAATATCGACGAGGACCAGAAGAAATTCATCGGAGACCCCCCGAGAAGTAGAGGAAAAGTGGATAAGGCGGTACTTCATCAGTAGAGGAAAATAGTCCACTTCCTACAACTCCCTCGTACGCTCCAAAGCAACATAGCCATCAATCAGAGCCAGATCTGGAAAAGAGCTTGAGTAAGTCGACTCTTCTAGCATAGAACTGCAGACGAGTATAGCATAGGAGTTGGAAGGTAGAAGACATAAGTTTCGGTCAACCAAAATAATCGTATAATACGCCGTCGAACTTTTAATGATTAATTTTCATATGAATCGGATCTGGTCAATTTATGTAGATAATGTAATCAGAGTCATGAAAAGAACCGATCCGACGGAGCTACGCCGTGCCTACGGTAGACTGCAGTCATCTACTGACTTGTGCATGGCCGATGGTAACGACAACTCCGGGAATTCCCACGTGGCCGATAAGCCACTTTATGTCACATCTCGCCAGATTATATTCACGCTCCGACTTTGCGGAAAACGGGGACATTCATCGAAAGTACGAGGTGGCTGTGGGTAGCGCACATCTAGAAGACGTGCTACGCTACCATCCATCATGGTAGATGAAAGGGAAGCGATTCAGCCCCTATTAACTTGAATGGAGACCACCTCTGCTTCGTATTACATGACAGGATATTCTTCAAACAAGGATGTTTTTAGCGCTCGCCCGAGCTCATATCGAAATCCGGGACACGAATGTGGATATCAAAGAAGGGGTGGCTTGCATGGCGATCTTCAGTCTCGGGGTGGAGGGGAGGGAGGGTCGCCCGTTAGCCATGCACATGACCCAACGACGCAACCCGACGCGCATATGGCAGGTAATCGACTGCAGTGGAGGCGGAAATGATAGGATGACATAGGAAGAGGAGCGTTGCTCGGACGTCAGATGCATGTATACGGGAACTCCTTACATGCAGAATAGAATAAACCGACACACAGGTTCTTTAGAACCCTAAAACTGCACCACTCTCCGTCACCTAATATGTAGTCGAAGTGGTATACTGGCGTACCTTATTCTACCACATTAGAGAGAACCGGCTTCCGACCATCAAAGATGCCTTCAACCTCTTCGGGTCAGTGTAACTCTCTCAATCTAAGTTGTGGAGACCGTATCATACTGATACGTCAGCAGACATCATATCACCCAACAGAAGCGCACTCGACCGTAATAGCTACTCGACGTGTTGTCGACTGGCATGATATCCAACAACTTCCTGAGATAGCTAACATTACGAAGACGTATCCGCCTCTTAATGACTATTTAGGTGACCACCTGCCAGTTCCTGTCTCCATGCTGGTTAGATTAGGGATGACTTTATGTAAGAGTCTATAAAATCATAATCGTATACGGGCTACGCTGCCATTCAAAAAGAGAGAGCACACGTTCACTAGGTGAACCTTTCCCTTCGAAATTGCAACAAATAGGCCTGGGTCGCTCTCGGGTCTCAAAGTATGCACACACGCGTGACGTAACCTCCTTCTTCTAAAGTTTCCGTTCCTGAGCTTTCCAAACCGCTATGGCAATCGGCACTCGACCTGCGGCCTCCTTCTGCAATTGCGCCTCGAGGCACTGATTCGCTGGATGCCAGCAAAAGGCTTCGGGTTATCCGAAGCTCCCCGTCCATCGTCGCAAAAACTCTGTGTGCTCATCTCATGTTTCTCGCTTGGCAGGCACTCTTCCAGGACCTTCCCTCCAACCCGGGTTGATTCGCTATTCGCATCCTTGGTGGTTATGCCTCTCTCCGTCCACAGCTCTGTGTTTGCCATGAAACGATCACAGCGTCCCGAGTGACTAGCGTATGTCTGACAGTGAGACATTGCTCTGCAGAAGCCGCTTAGTCACTCCACGTCAACTAGAAACTCCAGCAAATGGCGGCCGTAACCGAATGAGCGCAGTCCGTCGACCCGCATGGAATCATCGTCGTGCCTCTCCCCTCGCTGATCCCTCCCATTCCCCCCCCCCTCCACCCCTCGACTCCGCCCCCTTCCCTCCCTCACTTCTCTCGACGGATGGCAGCCGCCTCGTCCCTCTTCAGGCCGCTCTGCCTGTTCCTCGCCCTCTCCTGCCTCCTTCAGTTGACCGCTGCCCAAGGGTAAGCGGGTTGGCGTATGGCTGTATTCACTTTCTTACTCTCTTCTTACCAGTTACCTTTCATGCTTCTACACATAACATGGATATGCCTACATAGCATGCGCAGAACTAGGAAAACGAGTCAGTAAGAGGAGAACTCAAGTGATTCCAGTCTAGTCCGCAGAAAACGGACAGCCTGAGCATAAGCACAGGTGGCGGGCGACCTATTGAGGGAACTCACTGCAACATTTGCAAGTCTTTGAGGGCTTTCTTGCCTATGTATGGACACCGCAGTTAGCTGCACACCAACTTAGCTCTCTTATGAGGGCAAGCAATGCCTATCGTAGTCTGGCCTTGTGGTCCTCTTCTCCCCTGGCCGTCTCAAACTGTCTACGGCAGTCGCCATAAGACCTTCGATTGGCGTTTAATACTGTATCCTGTCGCGCGCGATGTCATCGCAGATACATCAACCTTTCAAAGTTATTCGCGTTTCGGCAAAGCTCAAACCCATCTCTCTCCTGCCGTACTAGGCCTGCGCCAATTGGATTTGCCTGAGAATTAGCCGCGCCAAACACCGTCGAGACACAAAGACGAAATGGCAATGAGAGATAGAGAGAGAGAGTCGGAAGAGGCCGACATGACCTTCGCGGTTAGGAATGATAGACCGATGTGAGTTAGAATGGGAAGCGTTTGCGACCAGCAAAGCTAATCTCAACCTTACATTAGCTTGATCGTTTTAATATTCTCTCATCCCGCTTGTCTTTTGAAGGTTGTGGTGACTAGTTAGTAGTCATGTCAAATACGAGGCACGAAAAAGAAGAAGAGTTGCCTTCGGGACCCAGTCGACCGTGTCCATGTTGTCTATATCCACTGAATGGACGAGGAGATGGGGCAGGAGAGGAGCCTCTCTCTTCCTTTCTATTCCCCCCCTGAATACTCTCCCCTCAGCGACGAGCATCAGGGGAGGCCTGAAGAGCATCAGTCCCTCAGGGCACTTATGGCTGAAAGAGGACGAACCAGTCCATACCTCTAGGTACATAAGTTAGCAGCCACCGCCGAGTTCGGTCTCACTTAGGCTACCCTCTATCACTTCCCAATTCTTCTTGGAACGAGGAATTGAAAAGTGGGAGGGGGGGGGGGGGTCATTTGCCCTTTCTTTATTTGGGTGCAGCCGCTCGCACAGGAATGCCCGTTGCCGATCCTCTCGTCCCTCGGGGCGCACTAAACCCCGGGAGGGATTAGCATAACCCCTCGGATGGCTAAGAAACGTCCCTTCCCGTCATTCGTCCCTCGCGTGTTCTACGGTTGTTCCTCCACAAACCGATACACGTGTGCCATGTCGACGAAACCTTAGCCAGGACGGTAATGCATCATTCGCTAAATGCCGCGAAGCGGACAACTTGAGCATGTCATGCTTCTGACTACGCGTAAGGTCGAACATGATGCACCCGAGAGGGTTCGTGTAGGTTCGTTGTTGCGATGGCCACGAACGGAGGACAATCACTTTTGTCGCTCGTTTGCCTGCTCTGAGTGAGCGCCGTCAAGGGAAATTGCGTTCCCGCGGCGGCCTTTCCTCAACCACTCTACCGCCATGACGAGGGTAGTAGGAGGCGCACACACATTAATGTTTCCAAATGAGGAAGAGGACGCGGGGAGTGAGGGAGTAAGTATGCGAGAGTGGTGGGATGGGAAGGCGAGTGCTGGAGGCAGCCGACCGTCGAGCACGTCTCATGCGGACTGCAGTCAGTCGCCATGCATCTGGCTCAGCACCTGTCCCCACATCGGGATTCGTGCGTTGACGAATGGCAAAGAAGCGCCCACAATACATGCCATATTTGGGCTGAGATGACGTTTGCATATCACCGGGGGGGATGCAAACGCTCAGGGCGGTTCCAAGATCAGAGTTCCTTCACAACGCGTCGACCGCAGTCTGATGTCATACGGTGGCTGGACGGGCGCATTAGGGCAATGGCTCTGTATGTGTCCCTTCCCTACGGAGAATGGGAAGGAAGAAGAGGCATCGCACGTACTCTGTTCCGCAGAGTTACTTTGTGCGAGTGGAGAGGGCGAGATGACTACGAGGAGTCACTGTGCCTTTTCATTGCCCTCCTTCTCCAGTACGCAGAGAGGTTGATGAATTCGGCTGAGGCCAGCGAACAAAGTGATGATGATTAGCTTGACCGACGGGAAGTACTTCGTCCTTGCCTTCCTTCCATCCTGTCCTATAGTTGAGCTCAGTCGTTGCCTATTAGGATACGAGGCCTAACAATACTCGAATTCACGAAGTTGGGTGACGGGGATGTCTTGGTCGGGTGAGAAGAGTAAGCTCCCCTTTCAGCGAGCAGCTCGAGACGTACGTCCGTCCGATGCGGGCACCGAAACTCATTCGCTTCGGCCGAAGCGGCGCCAAGCTCATCCGATTCGGCAAGCGGGCTGATCCCGAGTATGAGGTGAGTACCGATGTTTTACTATTGAGTTCATTACCAAACCAACCATAGATCAAACTCAGCCGATGCCACAAAACAAAAAAAGGAACTGTCACCGTGAGGCTAGACTTCTCTGGTATTTGCTTCGTGCGCATTTTCATCTTGTCGCAAAAACACCCCAATATGCCATTAGGTAGGCGTCATCTTGGTAACTTTGAGCACAAATTACGGAAAATAAGAATAGTAAAGCCTCATTAGAGCGCGCGCATCCGGGCGGCGAGCACGAAAAAGGCAGACAACGCAGCCTACAGTAGCCGCTCGTGTAAACAACTTCTGCGACTCCTGGCGGGGCCTTATTTTTGGCGTGATTAGCTCTTTAATATGTTGAGCATACACACACCAGGAGAGCCTTAGTCAGCTGGCGATAGTATTACTAGTACTACACTTCCGTCATCATCGGAGACAGCATGCGTACATTGTGCTGTCGGACCAAATTGCTGGCATTTCAACAATTTCGCCTTGATCCACAAAACGGTCGTCGAGACAAGCCTTCCTCGAACGGGAGGCGATTACATTTTCGAAGTACGCTCCCGAGTTAACAGTTCCACGCTCACGCGGTGCGGGAGGTGCGACAAATATCCGCGGCGCGCTCCAATTATTTTAGCCCGTTTATGCGCTCCCTTCTCCGAAATGCGTTTCGCGAGTGTTTCTCTAGCCAGGGAAACTAAAGCGCCTCCCGAGAATGCTCAAGTGAGGGGGGGAGGGGGAGAAAACGAACGGACATTACGTGTTCCGGACGCATTCAGCCATGCGACAAAAGATCAGCAGCTCGAAATACGGACATATAATAGGGCATGATGACAACAGGAAAAGCGCAAAACACGAGAAAATAGAAAAAAGAGGAAGGAAAAACATTGCAGGCTGACGATGCACAATTGAACGATGATCTGTTTGACGCCATCAAGCGAGCTGGCCCCAAGGTTGGCCTTTGCTAACCACAACTTATAATATATATCCATAGGTAAACTGATAGTAAAGTATTTCAAATAGTTAAACAAGCTAAGCCTTCCGAGATGGTATAGTTCTGTATTTATCCTTGTCTTTTAACTGTGGTGTTCCCTACATCTACGTGCCATTCCCTACACCGTAGTCTCCTAAGCTCCCCTAACTCGATTCCCACTGTTTCGAACACAACTATTCTTGACTTCGTCAATATCCTCTCCCCCTTCCAATCTTGTATTCTCCCCCTCAACTCCCTGCCTTTAGGTCATTCGCTTCGGCTAAATCAGCTCTCGTCCTTCCTTCATCTGCGTACGTTTCCACCTGTCTTCCGGCGTACACCCTCACTCATTTGCCTTACGGAGTCACTCCCCCTCCCCTTTATTTTCCATCAAATCGTTTGTGTTTTCTCCCCATCATGAGCCCCATTCTGCCCCACAAGACAGACGCATACAACAACCTCCACACGACTACCATCACTCATAATCCGAATCAGCCCATTCGTGATAAATCATGTAGTTGAATGTTAATGTTGATTAAGTCTGCCCTACTCCTCTCCTTCTCCCTCCCCCCTACTACTTCTTCTCCTACCCTACCAACTACTGTCGGTGTCTGTGTGTACTATAAATGTCCGTCGCCGAGACCCGTAAATAACGTATCAACTGTTTGGACGATCAGTTCGACAAGGCAGTTATCATCGTAAATTGTCTCATGCATGACCGGGGATGAATGGGGGGATACAGTAACCCCGACTCTACTATATATCATGCGCATACGACTACGGACTGATTGCAATGTCAGGTTGTACCGTAGTGTTGTTGCGAAAGTTTATCTGTTCAAGCTGATCTACCCGCTTGTATCGAAGCATGCCTGCTAGTCTACAGGTGTGTTGCGCTCAACACGACTAAAGATAGCGGGGTAGTTCGTAGGAGGTGCTCACTAGCGATTCACGCAGCGACATCACCAAAGCCTCCGTCCGTTGTTTGCTTCGTCTCTATCGAGAGGGGACCCACTTCACTTATTACTTTCCTTCGTCCCCACCTCTGCCCCCCTTTAGTCCCTCTTCATGGTGCGCTACTCGAATTTCCTGGCATTACGGCTGCCCAAAGAGCGCCCTTTCGCAGACGACAGCACACTGTGGTCGTACCCTCCAACCGGAGAGAGGAAGAAGGGGGTAGGAGAGCAGAGGGAGAGACGGAGACAATAATCATCTCCCACCTTGCAAAGCCAGACAAAGTACACTGCAAATGTGTGTGTGTGTGTCCACGGAGGGTAACGACAGGCCTACATGACTATCGGGGTTAGACTCGATAGGTACGCCATCGATAGGTACGCAAAGTAGCACTCCATTAACCCTTTCGTATAGCGCGAGCCAATATGATAATCGCCAAGAAGGAGAAAAAGCTCAATCGAGTACATTCATACTCACACGTGCACCTACCTCTCATGCCTTGGCTCTAGTATATATCGTTTTATCGTCACGGCATGTGATAGTGTAGTAGGGGAAGCAGAAATACATCATACTCGACCAAAAATACCAAACAAAACCTCTGGTGCACAAGAGACCAATTTACTTGAACAAGGCAGACATATATAGAAAATGTCGTAAGATTGCAGTATGCATATCTCTGGTTAGTTTGAGACTTAATGTAAGCGAACGGGGCCACTTCGGCGTTGAAACATTAGCATATAAAGTGGTACACGAATCATGCTTGCTCGAGCAGTTCAAATGGAAAACAAAACAAGATAAGAAAGGTAAGCTAACAGGATGTGTTGGTGATTGTTTTGCTTGAAATATCGTTTCTCTTATAATATAACGGACAAACAGGAGACTCCAGAAGGATCGGCAAACGAGGATCTGTTGTGAAGATCTACGCTGCTTGGTGCATCTTGATTCGTCCCCGAATGAGCCGTGTGAGTCGCCGATACGAAGACTCGTCCAACTGCCAGAACTCGAGCAGTGCACGGATCTGAACCGTACTGTCGACAAGACAAAAGGAAGTGATGTTCGACAGAAACACTTCAAAGAATCCCGGTAGACCTTTCCTCATGTTTATGTATTATACCGAGGAAGCGAAAGCTCATGCATATATTTGCAGTTTGAAGCGCAATCTCGATCACAAATGCCAACCATATTTACTCTTGCATCATCATTCAGCCCCCGCACCGGCTACATTTCGCCACATGCACACATTTCTCCATAATAATCTGGCTTAGTCATCTTGTCAAAAGTCCGCATCGCTCCCCTGACAACCTTCTCGAATGCAATCATCGGCGATTCAGCTGTCCTTCCGACGGCAGTGACAGTTCCAGTCACCGTCGTTCATCGACGCCGTTCACCCAAGCGCTCGTGTTTCGCTGATCAGCTTCCTCTTTCATTCGATCAAGGAGCTATTAGTTAGCCTTCATCAATTAGGCCCAGCTTACGCCACCATTCATTATGCATCGTTCCTTGCACAGTGTCAAACGTCTCGTCGTCCACTTGGCCAATTCGTCGTCGTTCTTCCTCCCGCTTCGTCTCCCTCCCTTGACTCAGTCTGCCGTGCGTGTCCCTCTGCATGTCCAATGACCGATACTCCACACAACGTGCCAACTTGCTTCTCATTCCGCTTCATCCTCCCGTCACTCGCATTCTTTCTTCTCTGTTCTCGACGACTGCGGGAACCGAAGAAAGGAGTTCATACACGAACATCGCTTAGCCTCATCGTCTCTCCGTTGTCCTTCTATTTCATCCATCCAATTCCGTCACAACTGCCCTTCATCCATCGTACGGCATAAGCTTTCAGACTGGAATTGTTCCCGGGTCTTCGAGATCAAGGGCAACCATGTAACAGGCTTCCTTATTCCCCATGTAAGGTGCAATTACAGAGACATTGCGAGAAACGGGTCCAAACCAGACCTTGATTCATCCCTGTGCAAGGAAGCCAACCACAGGACTGCTGGCAATATGAAGACCGCGAGGTAGCGAGAACCCAACCACGATGTCATACCATGTCATCACGTGTCGATCTTCTAGTATCCGTTGGCGGGGGCTGGAAGAGGGTAGGATTTGCTGGTACTCTAATGCAGCCGTCTACCCATACATAGGTATCGAGCACCTTAGCTTATCATGAGTTCTCCCGATGACCGACGAGAGGGGGTCATCAAAGTGCAAGAATGAAGAGAGGCAGGGGAGAAGAACGAAGAGACCGCAGACAGAAATGTACTTTAGATGACCTGGTCATATGTTCATCGGGAGAACTCTAACCATGACCACGAACTGCAGCAGCATCACCAGTCAACAGTCGAGCGATAAAAAGGAAAGACGAAATTAGCCGTCGACATCTTCGATCAGCCGCCATTGCACACGTCAGATTCAGTCCCACTACTTCCCTGTGTCTTTGTTTCCAATTATCGCCGTCCTCTACTCCTCCTACGCAGCTTCCACCTTCTCTTGCACGACTGCACTTGACACATCCCTCCTTTTCCACTCCGTTCCAGTCCCTCCCTCGATCATCCGCTTCGTATTGCTCTATCGCATCGCACGTCATCATTGAAGTCACCGGCTCTTCTCCGGTTACTCCTCATATAGCCCCCCCTCCTTCTCTCCACCCCACCCTATTCACCTCGTTGTCTTTAGCTATGCGCACGAAGCCACATAGAGTGCGAGAGGAGCCAAAACAATGGAGGGTTATCTCGGCCTAAACGGGGGTTGGAGGGGACCCGGTGGAGGACAATAGACGGCCACCTTCCTGTGCATACGATCTAGCTTCCCCCGGAGGCATTGTGCGCACCGGAAAAACACGTTAATCACAGGGCCATTTTAAGGCAATCCGGGTATACCGGAGGAAAGAACACCAGAAAGGGGGTATTGCGCACAGGCAAAAACTGTGATAACATAGTGCACATACCGAGGTGCGCACAATGTACCGTAACTGTGAATTATCGAGATTTTTCAAGAGACTTAACACCTCATCTTGCTTACCTCGTGTGATAGTTCGCGATTCGGGAAGAAGTCCGCCTCCAACTCATCACTCAGCATGCACACACTGCAAAGGATTTATATATTCGTATTTCATAATTTGATTGATTAACCTATTGACTTGAGAGATTCCAGCTGATGAGAAACTGATTTTTTATAATATAAGAGCATGCGTACGCTGAATGATTTACGCGCAACGTCTTCAAAGAATGTTGACGTGGGCTAAAACATTTCCAGGCGCGAAGCCCCCGTTCCCTCAGGAATCTAATCTCCACTGATTGAGCTCTGTTCTTTCGAAAGACTAGAAGTCGTTAGCAGACTCTACTACTACTAAACGTTACCCAATAATTTCTGCGAATTCCTCAAAGTAAATATGTATACAAGCCATTACTTTGTAGTGTATGCCCATATAGGATCTCTGATGTATAAGTGCTGTTCAACTGGATCGTTTTACAGCAAGACAACAAAACCCGATATCTCATTTAATAGGCAAGAGGTCGATACAATGCATTTCGTTCATGTTCGTCTGCATAATATTATTGTGTTTAGGTGTGCGATGCTCAAAACAACATAATTTTAAGTTAATTAACACAATTAAAATTGACTCAGTCAGTTACATATAAATATTGGGTTTCTTGGGATTATTGTGCAAGAATGGCTTCAGGAAGCATACAGTTTCCTTCAATAAGACTAAACAGAGGAACGAAAGAAAGCATGTGCTTAGGCAGATCGCCCCCGTTATCTCACTTTTCACGGGTAAAGCGCCTACTAACCAGGGTTACATCCAGAGTCGTCACTCTTCTGCAAAGTATAAAGCTGCGCTTGGTCTCTGATGTCCTTACCCAATGGAGACACTCTCTAACAAGTAGAGTAGTTGAGCTGCGGGACAATAGCCCCTCATAGAGGATGAGTCGACGCCATCTGCGTCCTCTTTTTCCTCTGTTCCTCTCGTGCCTCTTCTCGCTCTTCATTGTTCCTCCATCTATGGCTGGCTACTCTTCTTCACTCCAACCCGAGTTGTCCTCTTCTTCTTCTTCTTATTTATTCCCCAACCGGGTTCGGGTCGGTGATGTCAGCCGGAAGAAGGCATGAATGAATGTGCAGAGGGGAACACTGGGGAGCCAACCGTGTGACTTGACTGATCACATCATTATTGTTAGAATGCTCAACTTGGCAACATTCTGGTAAGTGGATCTAGTCGTAAAGACGAAGCGCAAATCACCATATGTAGACGAAACGTCCCATCTGATAAAGAGAAACGGTGCTCTGGAAATTGTTCTATTGTAGATGCGCCCTACTCCAGACTGGAAGAGTCGCACTTTTCAAAGTCTTCGGACAGCAGACAAGGTAAGGTCGTGTCTACTATAACCAGTAGACACCCCTTTATCCTCCTACGCACAGGTCTCGTGCCGGCTCATATAAAATGAGCAAGGTAGAATTCTGATGGTTGCCCTTGGCTAATATAACCACACATCAATGCTTCAGCCAAATTTGACAGCACAGGAGCCTTAAAACCTGTGGAAGGAAGAACTCTGCTGTCGCAGTACAACTGGCACAATGAATCTCCATTAGCCAGACTTCCCATAATCGGACAAGCTAATGGTGCAATTCGTCGACGTCCTAACAAAGACGAACGCCGGGAAGTGTTTGTTGCTGGTTGTTCCATTGTGTCGTTGTCGGAAGACGAGCTAACGACGAATGCAGAACAATCACGGCGAGTAGCCCAATGACGTACTTCTCCAAACGTCTTTGTTTTTAACGTTGAAGAAACTTGAATCCCGGTAGCTTTCATTGTTATGCTTTATTATAAGTCCAGAAATCCAGAAATATCCGGATCTGCAGATAAACGATTTTCAAAAATATCCTAAGGTACTACTTTGCAGAGACGGAAATGCAGCAACGTAAATAATCAGAATAAACTCCCCTCTTTTTCGGGCACATTGGTTGTTGCTATAATAGACACCGATGTCGCAAATCGCAGTTGTTGTAAGCATTGGAAGATGGACAGTAGCAGCTTGAATCCTGTCTTGCTGTGAACTACGACGAATTACGACTGTTTTAACAACAGATGCATAGAAAATAAATGATGTATAGGAAGTTTATTTTGAGATTTAACATACATGAACAACAACGACCCCTCTGTCATTAGTTACGAAAAAAATAGAACCCAGGCCTAAGGTCATTAACCCATTATTGCAATTACGAAAACGGAAGTGGCTCACGTTTCTCTTCATAGCGTGCAACAATTTCATTATTTCCAGGTTGGCGAGTGATTGTCCGAGCGCCCTGCCTTAGCAAAAAAAAAACAAGAAATATCTCCGGGATTTTGGCCATGCAAATTCGTAGCCAAGTAAAGTAATAGTAGCAGTAATACGGCCAGATGTTGGCTGGATGATAATGTTGCAAAATTGGAGTAGGATGCGAAAAATAACATCGCTCAAAGATATCCGAGCATTTTATCCATCTCAGAAATATTTTGCGAAATGGGTTTAGCCATAAAAATGGGAAGGGTAGAATGCTGGTAGATTACTGCAGTGGCTCTCCCATACATAACGAGGTCAACATTTGTTTCTGCAGCAGTCATACCAATGCTTTGCAAATCTTGTGCAGTAAGCTACCCAACCACGGGCACCTGCAACCGTGCCCACTTATGGGTCTAGCTATATGTGAAACCGCTAATTTTCAAGCCCACCAACACGACGTTTTACCATTCCGCGTGCCGAAATTGCGAATGTCTCTGCGTCTCTCCAACTTCCATGCTCTCTCGCCTCCACTCTCATAATTTGCATACGAATCTATTCTACTCACCATAACATTGTGCGTACACTGCACACATAACAAAATGGCGCCTACAATTTGCGCGGAGAATACCATGTTGCCGGAGGGCAGCAAAACCCATTCCTCGTCATGCTAACAAGCATAAATCGAGTCTGGGGACGGAGTCAAAAAATCGGAGCAGTGAAAGGTCTGCGTGGAGGGACTATACTTTAGCTGAGGTTTGCACCGACAAGAGAAGGGGGAAAGGGGGAGGGCAGTCGAGTGGATGCATGTATGCGTAAAATGAACTCCGGAAAGGGACAGGGAACCGGGCATTTCATGGGTTGCTGGAATAACGTCAAAAGCTTTTGTGGCGAAACTGAACAACGATATATAGTTGAAACTAGGGACCACAGACGACATAAAATGCTCTTTTTGTTAGTAAAGCAATATAAACTATCTATTTTGATAGCAAGGATCAGCCGACAGTTCAGATGTTATAAATCACATCAGTATCTAGTGTTGCGCGTGGAATTTTGTGCCAATAGCAAAATTCTAAGAATCAAGATGGATTTTGGGAGTTATATGGTGGAAAATGTTCCGTCATAGCCGTCATTCCTATTAGCGAAGAGAACGCACCCTATTATAACACTATGTTTCGTAAATAATACCTCACGTAACAAAAGTACTGAAACATTTTGATAAAATAAAGGACTCACATGAACCACAGGCCAGCCACTATCACTCTCGTCTCTCTTTTCGTCCAGCCTGCAATGCGGCTTCAAAACGTTTACCGTACCCAACGTACCGTAAGCTCGCCTACCGTACGACCACCACCACCAATCTACCTACCGTACTCTACAGTATACCTGTGATGCCGTTAGCGTCGAGGGCAAATGAGGAGACCAGCGACCGTACGTCTTCGAGGCGCGTCGACCGCACGTGAAGGTGTGACTCGAGGGAGAGGAATCTATATTTTATTTAATGTGTAATATGTATACGCTGCATACGGCGATGAGCTAATCGCATAGAGTATGCTATTAGCTCATAAAAAAAAGAAAATTTGAATACCAACAATGTTTGTACACCAATAATATGAAAGATATTGGTGCAAAATGCTATTACACGACAGTTTAAAGGGCCCCTCCAGGCAATATCTACCATATGCATTTTTCTACATCATTGGATAGCCCTCAATGCCCTGAATCTCATCCTCTCTCCTTTTTCGCTGAAACTTCGCCGTTGCTAAGAAAAAGCTGTGCAAAGATTTCTCTCGCTGTCTGCGTCTCTTCATTCCTCTCTTGTCTCTCACAATCAATCAACCGCTCTTAATTGGTTATCTCTTGGAATGAATGAGATGGGTGGAGGGACCCTTTAAACACATCAAAACTAACTACGGTATCAGCTGGGCAATAGTAAATTTCTGTCCCATAGTTAGATGTAGGTTGTGATCGTACGTGTGTTGAATCACAAGCTGTTAATTCCTAGTCTGTATTACGCCCGTTTCCCCTCTCCAATCATCCACCCCCATCGCTCACGTGACTCTAATCCATTCCTTCAATGTCCTATATTCTCTCTCATTTTCGTCTCTTCCCTCCTTTTCTCAATTTCCTGTACTCCCCCTTGCAGCGCACAGACAGAGTGATGAAAGGAGGATAAAGTGAACTGGATGACGTTAGAGCAAAGACAGACAGACGAAAGCGTATAGGCACGAATACGTGAGACAGTGGGGACCACATTTCTCCCACCCAATCGTCAGATCCCAACTATAGAAACATGCTTTGAATATAATGACTCTCATGCACAACGTGTACTCATTTTCGCTTATCCAAATTATGCGCAATTACAATTGTCTCCGTATCTCTCTAATTTACATGCTCTCTCACATAGATGGACACGGTTGCAGGTACCATGAGCGGGCATCTTACTGCGGAAATGCTTCAAGTATTGGGCAGCCTGCGGCAGATGAAAAAAAAACGTAGCTATGTTTCTCGACCTCTATATATGGCAGCCCGACTGCACCAATCTAACAGCAAAGCCTGCCCATCTATGCTCTCTCGCTTCTTCCTCTCCTGATCTAACCCATGCAATAGAGTGGTGTGCAATTTGCGAACGGCGCAGCTATTCGCCTAAACTCCTTCCTCCTACAAGACCTATATTTATGCACGCGGAAGAGAGTCTTGTCGATGGCTCTCCTTCCCATCGTTCGACACGACAGGATACCCGTGTATCTACAGCGCAAAACATAGTAGTCATGAAAAAGACCCGCCGGAGGGACTAAACTTTACAGCATCTCATTCGAATCAAAATCATTCGCATCAAAATATGAGCTAGTGTCACTCTGGCATCGTATCCTATATAATAAGAGAAAAGTCTGAGCGCCCATCCTACCAAGTGTTTTACACCACCATTCTTATGGATAGAGGCACGCGCCCATCCTAACATCAGATAGGACAATCGCATCCAGATAGACACAAATGGAATGCTCTACTCACGTCGTCTTCAAAGAAGTCATCATAATCTCGATTCTCCGCTTCTGCACATCCACACTGTCCACGAGGGGAACCGGTAACTCCTCCTAGAAAAAAAGAGTAGGGAGAAACTTATTAATAAAATCTTTGCTTATTTGCGCTATCTCGAATCCCATTCAGTAGTAGACGGGCATGGTTGCAGATTTTTAGCGATTGGCCAGCCTACTGCAGTGTGCCTTTGCAAGCATTGGCTTACTAGTTCCGGAATATGTGTGGGCCAAATGGCTCAATGACCATGTAGGGGAAGATCACTGCAGTAATCAGAGCCTTCTCTTTTTTTTCAACGCACGAAAAAAACTGCTGCCAAAGCCTGGCCTCCTCGCCAACTCGCCTCCTCGCCAACATACTTGCACATCTATTCTCCTCACATCACAAAATGTAACACTGCAATGAGCGCGGCTCCAACTTGCATTCATTAATCCATCCATACATGGGCTACTGTTGTCCTAGCATTTTTGCTGGCAGCCTTACAGATTGCAGGAAATCAGAAGCAGCCATCCTTTCAAGCGTTTTACACTACAATTACATTGCGCAGGCATCCATCCTAACGTCGAATCGGACAATCACGCCCTGTATGAATCCGTCATTGGTATTAGGCTATCGCCCTTTTCCGTTGCCTTTACCTCGCTTGAACTGTTTAGCACCGTCCCTATAAAAGGGCGTGTGCCAGCATTCTTGTGCTCAGTCACTCTCACTGATGTGAGAGCTTCCCTGAAATAAGCCTTTCCAAGCACTCGACTTCCCCACACAAGATAGGTCATCAACGGTACGCGCAAACCGTCTGCTGAAGAATCCCCCTTCCCCCTCCCCTCCCCCTGCCCCCACTCACAGTCTCCATCTGGTCTGCCCTGTCCCCTGCATAGAACCTGCGCATGATGCGGTCGACCTCAGTCACGGGCCTCCTTCCCCCCTCGTGCACCAACTCCGCTGTCCGACGACCGACCCATTCACTGCAATCAATCATACGCTTCAGTTGCAATGAATAGAGGTTTAAAATCGGTTCCTTATCATGCTTATGCTTCGTACATAATTCACAACCGCGACGCGTCTGGCCACCGAAAACAACGAAACATATTGTCGAAGAGGAATCGATTGCAGATCTCTAGTGATGAACCGGTCCCATGGCTGGCCGTATATATACCAGCATTTTGGCGGTACTAAAGGCCTCGAGATGGAAACAACATTCCTATCCCACTAGTAATGATAATGCTCGATATAATATATAAGCCAGTAGAACAGCAGCCAGAAGACTACAGTACTTATTCTCTTCCCTCCATTTTCTTACACTCCCTCACTGGACACAACTCCCTCTCGCTGCCTGCTCCGCTCCATGGCGCAGTGCCAAGGCGCTTGCCCTCCGTGCGACGGGTCACGGGTTCGACCCCCTCAGTGACGAAAACATACAATTTCCTAAATCCATTCCATTCATAAACCCCATGCGGAATATAGGCATTTGTCTGAGAGACTTTTGCAGTTTTTGCACATTATATCAAAGTCGGTAACTCTTCCCTGGCATCTTCTTTTCAACAATCGCTCTCAATCTTCAACTGTTCCTCAGCACTGTCCTTTGTTTCTCTGTTCTAGATTCTGCTAAAGAGCCGTACAAAACGCGCAGGTTGCATAAAAATCTGAAGAGATGAAAGAAAGCATAAATAGCCTACAATCCTAACCATATTCCTCTCTTTCCCCGCTCCCTGTCACCACTCGTACTCTCTAGCTACAGGCGGGCCTCCTCTCCTGCCATTGAGCATAGCGCAGCGGCAAAGCGTCGCCCTATAGCCCCGGAAGCCCCGAGTTCGATCCCCCTCTATGAAGAGTTTAGCCGACGAGTCCGAGTCATCGTTTATGTGGACCACCATGCTACTGAGAGGCTTTTACCCGTCTTTTGTACATTTTCTCGTGCTTCTAACATTCCTTTAGAACTCGTGTGCAATATTTCTGCCAATACAAATAGATAGAAGAATATCTTTCCGAGAAAATTGTCTAAAATGTAGGATCTGGCTCTGTTTTTGTTAACTGGTCCCATACCTGCCCGTATGTATACCTACCCCTATATCTAGGCCTAAGCCAACGCTTAATGAAGGTAAAACAGTGATTTAGCATTACTTCCACCGATCTCGTGCTATAAGCGACCAGAAGCTGAATCGCAGCCGCAAGTCCTCTGGAGGCGATCGCGGGTTCCACTCACACAAAGAGTCGGGCAGGCGTCTCCCACTCTCCCGTGAAGGGCACCGTATCCGCCACTTCGTCGCCCTCCAGAATCGCCTCTTCGGCGGTAGTTCCATTCACCGGCTCCATCTCCGGCTCTCCGCTGGTTCCGGGTTTCACAGTAGAGCCATTCGCGGCAGCACTCGACGAGGCCTGTGCCAACTGCAATGATTACGTTGGGTGCAAAGCAGATTCAATAACTAACTGATCATAAAGAATGATATTATTGTGCCAATAAAACTACCGTATGCCCTCCCCATCTACCGTACCCTCTCCTCCCGTGCCTGCTCTCGAAGCTGGTGTTGGGTCAGTGGTTGGGGCGCGGTCATGAGTACCGTACGGCGAGGAGGCGGACGCTTCGTCTGAGGGACGATTACGGTAGCTACAGTACTACCATCAGACACACTTTTCTCATCGTAAGCACGCCTTTAGAATGCAATCAAGAGTATCCTCTCATAACGATGACCCGGTAAGCAAAGCACTCACCTTGATCCTCTCCCTCACAACCATCAACTTCTTCTCTTCGATGGCCTTCCTCTCCTCCCCTCCCCTCCCCCCTCCTCCTCCTCCCTTCGTCTCCTCTTCCCTCTTCTTCTCCTCCCTCCTTTTCCCTCCCCCGCTCCCGACGCAAAAGCTTCGAATGGACGAGAGGAATGCATCGTCGTCGGCAGCCTGGAATCCGAACTTGTTGGGGGGTGCGCATAGGAAAGAACGAAAGCTAGAACAATGCCGGAACTTTTAAACTGATTGATGGCGTCCAATCTATATACCTCAATCCCCCTCTAATCTATATCAAATGTCGCGCGAGCCCTCCCCCTTTAATCCCCCTCCATACCCGTCTCCCCTCCCCCTCGTCCTCGTCCCCCCGTCCCTCTCCTCTTCCTCCTTCTTCTTCATCCGTCGAGTGACCATCCCTCTCAGCCACAAACAGTGTATTCAGCTTCTCTACCACAGGCTTCGGCTCGATAACTTCTTCGATAAGACGTCGACCGGAACTCTAAAGCCAGCATACTTCACTATTTACGTTACTGATTACATAGTCAGGGCACTTTTCGAACACTCTTTCTAGTGAACAAAGGCGTAAAGACGGTAGACCAATTATAACTGCACTTTGGATTTTTTTATGAAATGAGCTTGCAACTTCCTAGAGGCAATAAGGATAGATAAGGTACCGTAACCTGTCCTCCTCCTGTCGCGACACTGCATACTGTAGCCAGGTCGACGTCGAGTGAATACTCGACTACTGTAATCATCGCTTTCCTATCAATCAGATGTATCCTTAGTGCTCTACATCGACGAAAGGAGCTAACTTGCACACATTATTACAAGTGTCTGTAGAGAGAAAGATTATATCTATTGCCCATCTATCAACGGTTCTAAACAGTCCCCTCGTACCCTTTGGTCGTCCGGTAATCCAGAGCGGTTCGTCCGCCAGCTGAGCCGCGACGTGGCGTCCGCGTGCGGTGCACCGCGCGGAGCAGAAGCGGACGCGGTCGGCGACTGCCGGCTCGTAAATCTGGCAATAGGAAGAGAGATAGTACTACCGCACTACGTTCCGTCAGTCCGAATTATGCTCAATTGCGACTTTATCTGAGTCTCTCCAATTCCCATGCTCTCTCGCCTCCCCTCTTTCCTTTTGCAAGCTTGATCTACCCTTTGGAGCAGAAGGGTGTCCTACCGTATCTACTCCGTTCTGGACATTAAACAACTATACTAAATTATTATTATCCTCACCCCTTTATTGTTTTTATAACCTGCATATAATAGCTAAAGAAATAAAGAAACTACAAATTAGACTACGCAGGCCTTCTAATGCTTCAGCAATGAAGACCAGAAACCACTGTTCAAAAAAGGCAAACCGTTCCAGCGGCGCGGTCGATACGGTAGCGCGGGGCACGCGACGCGGCCGCGGACGCGTCGCGGTCGAGCTGCAGATCGCACAGCGGGAAGCCACAGCGGTCGACCAGGTAGCGCTCCTCGACAGCCTCCCACCACGAAGACCGGTCGAGGACGGGAAGCTGGAATGGAGGCTACGGTAGTCATCACGGTGAAGGGTACGGTAAAGGAGGGTACGGTGGTCATCGGGGCAACAGTAACAGAGATAGGCACGACTGCATTGGCTATAACTCTGAATAGACCTACCGTACTCCGCAGGAACTCCTCCGTTACGGTATCGCTCAGACTGACGATCGCCTCGAAGACACGCTTGCGAAAGCTGCAAGAGAGTATACTGTAGATTGCCCCCCCCTAATCTCATATTCTGTCTGCTACCGTGCAATATCTTATAGCATTTTCCCATCCCCATAACCATGACGGATCTTGTTAGTCAGTACTACTGCACTCCAACCTACCGTACCCCTCTTCTCGCTTGGCCTGGTCCCTCTCCTTCTCCTTCTTCTCCATCAGTTCCTCTGCCATCGCCATCATCTTCCGCTGTTTCTCGTTCATGTCCATGGCCTAGATGATAAAGGGATTGCCAATGAATAGCAAGGCAGCAATCAGCTATGAAAGAGCACTAGAAGAATAAGGCCTAGAGGAATAAGACCGTATCTTGATCGAAACGACGTTGGCTAATTCAATAGCTGCCAAAAACTAGCTAAACCTAGTGCAGGCTACACCACGTACACATCAAGTATGATCGATCGAAGCGTTCGACGATTCCATCACTTCCGTTCCAGGAGCCACGCAGTACAACACACACACACAAATCTTCATTTCGCATGATATGTTCTCTATTTTCTTTTCTTTCGCACAACTCAAAGCAATACAGGAATCAGATCACAATCGAACGCGATAAACGGGTATTAACAAATCTTCATAGGGCATCTCTTTCGAATAAAAGGAACGAGCCAAAACCGTTTCGAATATGTTTCACATATCTACGAAGTGCTTCGAAAACGCCGAAACGATTCACAGTAAGGGAGGCACAACGGAGAAGATTCGAGTCAGCTCAAGCAAAATATATTACATTACATTTGTGCAGGGGGTAGTAAAACGGAATTCAGGAAGGGGCAGGGTACATACTCGAATACGGACAGAAACTAAGCTTACAATTAGCGAAGAGGAAGGGACTAGACAACGGAGTGTACAGGCGGGAGAGTAAGTAGAGCCATCCGTAATGCAGCGAACACAGGAGGAGGGAAACACGGTAAAACGATTGAGAAAGAATGCGAGAGACTAGGGATAAGAGGGCTACATGGTTGATTGGCGGAACCCTTGCGTGTCCGATGCTACTAAGCTATGCCTTTGCATAAAGTGCACGCTTTCAGGAGACAAAAACCATATATTAATAATGGGATAGGGAAGAATGGGGGGCTAAGACTAACTGGGACAAGGACAATGACAGCACTACGATTCTACACAATCGAGCTGGGAGTACGGTAGGTGGCCATGGCTTATTAGTACCGTAATCCACTTCGTCTACCGTACCCCTCTTCCCATACAGTATCCCGTTAGACGCTACTCGTAATGTGATGCAAGCGAAAGATAGAGAGAGAGGTAGGAAGATTAGTGCGACTATTGTTACTAAAGATGAAGAAACAAAGCGAGCACCTATGGTCGGGTCATGAAAGCGGTCGGACAGAATAAGAGTAAACGGGGAACCCACCATTTCACTGAATGCCGTTTCATCAACGCTACTCATGCTTGGTTACGGTAGATGAAATGATCATGATGATGAAATGGCTTATTGACGAGAAAAAGTGGAAGACACGACACGGCTAAGGAATCTTTTGGAGGCAGAAAAAGAAAGATGAATATTAGTGGCCGGCGCAAAAGTTGAGGACGTTGCGCACGTAGAAGACGAAGCCGTCGCTGTCGTTGTCTTCGAAGTCAGAATCGGGGAACGAGCCTGCCTCCGCGTCCTGCAATAGGGAACGACTAGAGATCGGAGCGAATCGGGAACGACTAGAGGTCAGCTAGAAACTAAGAAAGCACGTAACCATCGCACAACGCAGAGGCACAAAGGGTATGCCATACCTCCTCCCTCATCCTCGCATGTCTCATTCCCCTCTGTCTCGGGTATCCCCCGTGACCGTGTCCATGGCGAGCCGTCTTCAGACGTTGGTTCGTCGTGATGCCCTGAGCGATCTGAAATCAGGCCAATCGAGATACTTCGTTTAGCCGACGATTAGTTGGCAAACTATCAACATGTGACAAGCCACCCTTCATCATATTCAATAAACAACGCATAAACCATAAAAGCCTCCTAAACTTGTAAATGTATGCAGCCCTTCGCTCCCCCTCCCCCCTCACCTGTGAGCATTGCATACAGAAGAGTGACGTCATCATCATAACGTGAGCTGCTGCCAATACCGCAGTGAAGGTCAGCCACGGGTTGTAGTAGAGGAAGTTGCCTGAGCATCAAACACTCCTCCAAGCCCTGGCAAGACGCCAACTCTCTTCACAGTCCGTCGTTAATTATATGAGAAGCTTCAAAAGCAATAAAGCTATTATTATTATTATTTTTAAAATGAAATGAATAACAGCAAATCTGACCAAAGGACTGCTCGTTGCTCCACCTTACGGCAAAGTGTACGGTAGCCGTGACGTAGATGGCCGATACCGTACCCACACAGGCAACGAAGAGAATGAACTCGCGGTGGTTGGAACGAGTGACGCAGCCATTGAGCCACGGACAGTGGTGATCGAAGCCGAGCACGCATCTGAGAGGGATATGGGCTGGATGGATGGAATCCATCTGGAGCGGCAACAAATGAGCACATTTGTCAAGAACAGCATTCCTCGACATTATATTAAACTTACAATAAAAGATATGGCGAACAAAAAACAGTGACGCAGCACCTGTATCCTGTCATTTTCCAGTTATACAGTTATACATCTACCGTATCCCACCTATCGCAAACTGAACAGTGCTTGGCGCCGTCCGGTCGGTTCACGAAACACGAGTAGCAGAAGTAGCCGAGTCTGAAGGGGACACACTTATTTAGCCTCACCATATTATCAAGTCACAATTATAGACTACCAGAGAGGCTTGATTGAATCGTAATAGAGCCAAGCTTACAAACGGAATAGTTCATTCCACACTTCGCTTCTCTTTCCCACCCGTTTTACATGCAGCATGAATGCTAAAGCATAACTGGGAAAAACGCCAGAGATAGAACATACATGGGCGCTGTTGTCCGATCGGATTTTAGGATCATGGGTGACTGCACTAGCGAATCATAGTGTGAAATGCTTGTAAGGATGGCTGTTTTCGCTTTTCCCATATTACGCAAGGCAGGTTGTGAAAATGTTGGGACAACAGTAGCCTATGCATGAAAGAGAGGCCTATTTATTCCCTACTGCAGTTCGGTTCTCACCTCTTCTCATCGACAATCTGCCGAAACTCCTCATACGGTCGAGTAGACGGTGGAATGACACCCGGATCGCATAGGGCACATCTACAAGAGTTCAAAAATCAAAGATCAGAGGTTGTTATAATTCAAAGATCACAGATAGTCATTGTACACATCTTTAATCCGCATTGCCTACGATGGTCAAATCGCAGTTCTACTTTAGCAGCATTATCACCTTTTGATGAACTATTTTCCTTCTCAATTATATAATACATGTTTCAAGTAATATGAGAAAGGTGGTCTCACTTGTACAGGGTGGCGTAGAGCAGGACCATGGCGAAGAGGAAGGCTAGCTGTGCCCACCACGGGACCCACCAGTGGACAGACAGGGACCTGCCAACCCGGAAATGGGACACCAATGAAGGAAGGGAAGGGGGGAGGGGAGGGGAGAAGCGAAAGAGGAAAGGAAGACACGAGAGGGGACAGTGCAAAGTGAAGTTGCAGGTTCATTCTATGACAGACAGAGTTCTACGTTCTTAAGCCTACCACAGACCAAAATATGCAGTGTTAACGAAAGAATACAGGGGAAATTGCACATGAACTGTCGGAAACACAGCTTTCATGTAGGATGTATGCGACCGTACTATATCAAAGTACTCGAAAAAGTCCCCGAAAGCTGTGGTTTCCTTCAAATAGCAATTAGGTGCCATCAGATCGGGACTTTTTTATGGCTTTATGTATGAGATCGAACTTTGTGGAAGCTGTAACAACAACCCGATTCTATGGTTAATATCGCAGTTAGTGTTCGGCAAATTAACCCATAATTGGATCATCAAAGTGGACTAATTGTAAGACAGGAGAGTAGAATGAAAAGAGGCATACGCGAAATCACTTTGCGATTTGGTCTTGGGTCATTTGCCGAACACTAGTCGCAGTGATGCAGCTGCTCCAACTCACCACGTCACCAACATCGACGTCGCCTCGGCTACCGTAATCCCGACGGGAATAAGGGTGTGGTCGATGTGCATCGTGTCCATCTACAATGCAAAAATATTTCAAGTAAACATGAGCTAAACCGTAAAATTTCGAAAAAATTTGGGCTTACCACCCATACTTTGGGCGTGTGCCGACGTATGAAGTAAAAGAAACGGATGCAACAAAAAATGTCTTACGTATGCCAGTAGTCATACCAAATGTGCAGAGGATAGTCCGTCAAAAGGCACGAGAGATGGCGTAGGCAGAATATGTGAATTGTACGCTGACCTTGAACCTCACGATGATCCCCATGAGGGCGATGAGCACGAAGGCGACGAGAGGATGGGGGATGAAGTGGAAGAGGAGGAAGGTCAGCAGGAGGAACACCCCTGCAATGCCAATCCCGCTTACACATTATGCACTAGGCCTGTTGATGCCGCGTCGTTTCATCAATATCACATCACTACTATGTATAAAGCGTCGCATAGCGGCATAGATCAAATAGTGCGTCGGATCCAACGTAACCACGGCACATTTTGCTGTGAAAATTTACAGAATCAAGGCACTATGGTCGTTCTCCATGAAAGAATCAAAGCACTTTCGAATTTAACAACGTTACTATTTGATTTATGCATAGCGGTTAGGAAGTGGAGTACAAACCCGGCCCAAGAAACTGCACGTATCGCATTGTCCGGTCGGAATCCGATATCTTCTCGACGCACGACGCACGCACCGCGCCCGTCTGCCGTCCCCGCTTCTCCAAGAGTCTGCAATCGACTCATACTTTTTTTCGTTTTACTATTATCACGACCAATCTTTCGATCTGCACGAACATACATGGGCAGTTCTAACGTCCATTATTTTATGATAGACCCTACTACTGAACAAGTTGTGGTTTTGATTAGCCTACCGATGAGACATCTTGAATAATATCTATCATAAGGCCTATCATAATCATAATAATATCTATTAGAGAGCGACGAGGGAACATGTTCCCTCGAGAACATTCATGCTCACTGTTCTCTCCTCCCGGTGTTCGAACAGTGGAGAGAACAGTCATTCTAATTATTACGAGAAGCGTTTTCCTCTTGTTGCAACGATTGCATCTCTCGGTTAAAAAAATTACCGTACGGAGCTTCTAGTTGTTATACTTTATGAGGTCTACCTGTCAAAATCACTAAATTAAAGCAGCGCATGCTGATTATTTTAGAGAACTATGACAAAAATATAATAAAAAATAAAATTATAATAATAAAACTTCGCATAACAAAAGATTTAACGTTTTTGCTCATAGAAATGGGAAACATAACGAAGCTAAGAAACCTTTGATCACTCTGTAATAATTTTTTTAATTATTTTCAAATAACCCACTATGAGATTGGAAGTGATTTTTTAGACCTGTCTAAAGTAACTCCATGAATTACGATATAAATAGATAAAAAGAGTAAATTTTAGAGGAACTTTCCATTTTGAGTACCAAGGTAATACTACCAAAGTCAGCAATTAAAATTGAAATTGCAGGCATTTTTCGTGTACAGTTTTGCCAGGTCCTGTAAATTTTTTTGGCTGTAAACATAACACTGCGAAATAATACTGAAAAAATCAATACCTGCACATTCAAGAGATTAAAATCCTTTGTTGAAAAGTTGTGGAACACATCCCAAAAAATCTAGCTGGCTAGATTTCTTGACCGCACATGAGGAGGAAGGGAGCGAAGAGTGAATAAAGGAGAACATTGCTTGTCAATATGCAAGCGATGTTCGAACATTCCCTTCATCTTCGGGAACAGTACATTCTTATCTCTCGTTCAAAATTATTGGTGTTCTCGTCATTGTTCCCTCGTCGCTCTCTAATATCTATCATAATAATATATCACCATGTTGTTTCTGACAAAAAGAGGGGCCTACCACCCGACTGTCGGGTCCGTGACCATGTTTGTGCACGAAGCAAGCATCAATTAAAGCTCGCCTTCTAGTAGCTGACATGCAAGTTTCGAATTGTATTATCTTCTACGTAAAAAGACAACTCACTTGACAATCCTCACATTCCTCGTATTCCTTGCAATATCGAGGGGCGTTTCCTGTTGGTTGTTCGGAGCCATCATATCCGCTCCGCCCTCTACCAATTGCCTGCAAAATCGCGTGATTCTAGCGGTTTCAAAATCATCCAAGCAAAACTACCATAAAAAGAATGTAAAGAGAACGAAATGACTATGCCTTATTTTGAGCATTTATCGGCGAGAAAGTAACGGAGAAGAAGCTCACTCACTTCACCGCCGAGAGATTGCGCTCCTGGCATGCAAAGTGGAGAGCAGTATTGCCCTGCAAATTACGATACTCACTTATTGTTAGCGGTCGAACTACGCAGCATCATTTAGCAAGGTAGGACCCCCAACAATGTAATAATATACAATATACAATGCCTCCATTGATCGTTAAATTTTCCTTTTAAACTATGGCTAATTGTAAGCTTACCTACGCAGAGCCCTCAACACACTTTTGCAGTTTTTGCATTACCTACGCCGTACTGCCCAATCCCCCCTTCCTCCCCTTCCCACCTGTAGGGTCTCCTTAATCGATAGATCGGCGCCCGCTTTGACAAGCAATCGGAGGGGAAACATGTCGAAGAGCCGGTAGGCACACCACATTACGGGAGTCATGCCTGCAACCGCTTTCCATTCATGCATGGGCTACAATTGCCCTCAAATTTCTGCAGGCATACTCACGTAATTAGAGATAGCCAAAAGCAGCCATCCTAACAAGCCTTTTACTCTATGATTCTGGGATGCAGTCACTCATCCTAACGTCCGATCGGACAATCCCGCCCATGTATGCTTCCATTCATCCATCGCCGTCATACGAGGGCACCCATACATAGGCGCGATTGTCCTATCGGACGTTAGGATGGGCGCGTGCACTGGAGAGTACTAATGTAAAAAAACACTGGCTAAGACTGCTGCCTTCAATTTTCTCCAATTATGTAATCAGGACAACGCTATCCCATGTATGCCCCCCCTCCCCTCTCTCGACCAACCCGAGTTATCTGTGAGATTGAGGGCGTAGTCGTAGTGGTGAATGAAGTAGGCGACGACGTGAGTGAAGCTTCCCTGTACAGCAAGATGCATCGGGGTGTAGCCCTGTGTGTCCCTGCAAATGACCACAACTCTAAATAGTTCACGCAATCATCCTCAAGTATTTACAACTTGCAATTGTAAGGAACCTTCCCGATCAAATCTTCAAAACTCGGCACATGTACTTATGCTAAATAGCGCATGTCCCGTAAAGGAATTGGAAAATGCGAAGAAGATGGTAGAATACGAATAGGACGCTGACCGTATATCACACCGAGCACCTGCACGTGCTAACTGCGCACACGCGTGGATGTTGCCAACGCGGGCAGCCCAGTGGAGGGGGGACGAGACGAGGATGCCCCCGAGGTAGTTGACATCGGCTCCCGCAAGGAGAAGCCTGCGAAGAGACTACGGTATCATCCTACATCTTAGTAAAGCGTTCCATTCGGGCCCCTTTTTGATGCATATGTTTCGTGCATCATTCATAACCGCGACGTGGCTCGTCACCAAAAGCAGTGAAACATATTGGTCAAAAACAGACTCAATTTAAGATTACAATACAAAATATAATGAAAAGTAAAGTAGTGTGCGTCTCAAAGTCATTTATCCTTTTTGGTAGCGGGAAACGAGCAGAAGGAATGAAGAGTGCGTACATTTCGATGAGCTCGGAGTGGTTGTTGATGGCTGCCCAATGCAACAGGGAGCATCCATCTCCGTCCGTGTCACTCGCCTAAACATCAAACCAATCAAATCCCATTAAAAAGCTTTGCAAGATCTCTTATTTGATATATCCATAATCCATACTTGGGCAAATTAAAATGCAGCAAATTTTTGAAGCTGTACAACAGCACTGCTGTCACATCAGTTTCCTCCATTGGACAGTTCGCCAATTTATGATCGCCATGAAACATAGCGGTCAACAGAACTCGCAGATACAGTATTCCCTCGGCTATTAAAACTGTCTAAATGGCATTATTTTGTATCTGTACCTCGCTCTGATATATAATGATTGCATTAATTACTTGAAACACAATCATCAAAAGGTGCCTTTTCCAACTACCGTACTACCGTTGTTAGACTACCTTGACGCCGTCACGCATCGCGCCCTCCAACGCGTCGCGGTCGCCTCGCTGACACGCTTCGACCGCCCGCTGAATGGCTGGGACGGGAGGCGGGGGAGACGCCTGCACATCAAAGGTATGTATTATTTAGTATTTTCTGGAATGCGTATTTTACTATTACTATTTTAATAGTTTAAAACCATGGGCAGGGTTACCGTTCACGCAAACGATAAGTGTTCATCTTGTGCACTACTTCAAACGTAGGTTTACATAGGCCTAAGGGTATAAACTAGAGCCACTGCATACGATTGCATGTAGCAAATGTAGTCTACCATTGCTACGGTCGGTTGACTGCTCTAACCTAATAGAAGCTTACGATAACCACTGAGTACCCGTGAAAAGCACTCTCATCCATGCACAACTCTCCCAATAACCTTAACATCCCAATAATATTACGAATTGTTAACACGCAGAGGCGGAAAGCTATCGATACCCGTCTTACATGAAAAAAACCGTTCTAGCTTCAAGTTCTATTGCAATGGTAGACGTTCCCCCCACATTAAACGATCCCCCTCCCCATCTTCCAACCCCCGACCCTTGCTTTCCCCCACCCATACATGGGCACGGACCCGACGGTAGGGTGGCACGCATCTCATTTGGTCAAAAACTTAACATGGTAGGCGCCACGTAATACTAGAAATCTCATTGATAGGCTCAGGCAGTTCAAATCATCAGATTACACATTGGTGAGCCCAGTTTAGATACTACTGACGGTAAAGCTGCCCACGTCTGCCCCCACCTGTGATGACTCAGTCGACGTCGTCCCTCCCTTCTCCCCATCCGCTCCCTCCTCTCCGCTCGTCCGCCTCCCGCCACCCTCCGGAGGGCCGCTCGCGGCCAGCGGACTGAACAGTAGCCGTATCTCGGAGTTGCATAAATGTTATCACCCCTATATGATATACCGAAAAATATAAACAAATACTTTTCTTATATATATATATATATATATATATATATATATATATATATATATATATATATATATATATATATATATATATATATATATATATATATATATATATATATATATATATATATATATATATATATATATATATATATATAGTGGATTAAAAAGATCCGTCGGAAAATCATTCCTAATATAAGGCGAGAGAGTGTGCAAAAGTGAGAGTATTAGACTCATTTTGGAACGGAAGAAACTGCCGGATCGGTTTATTCCACTATACTCAGGCCTACTTTTCTTTTTCCAAACTTGGAAAGCTAGTTAAAAGAAAACCCAAATAGACAAAAAAGCTAAAAAAAAGCCCACTGTGGATGGACATTAGGCGGGTCCTCGGCGTCCATCCCTCTCCTTCTCCTCCTCTTCCTCCCTCTCTCTTCTATTATCCGTCCGCCCTCTTAATCCCGTCTTCTCTTTTCCCTCTTCAACACTCGCTTCCTACAGAGACGACAACGGCCCCCGTGTCTTCGTCGTTGGGGAGGTGGAGCCTGCAAAATGAAAGAATCAGCGACCTTATTAGAGAATGAGTAGAAGATTTCAAAGAGATCACGATTAACGAAAATCACGAGAGAAAAAAAAAAGGATACAGCCAATCAAGTAGCTCTGAGGGACCGTTTCATAAGCTCCGTTTAGACCCTTATTGTCTGGCATTAGCGAAAGGTGCAGACAGACAAGCTAAAGCCTCGCACAATTCAACACACGAGTAAAGCGCACTACATTCCAGCTGGCAGGAGGTAAGACTGATTCACAGCTGAAAATTGCATTTCGCGTAGTTTTCCAAGACCTTTCTCACGGTAACCAGTACTGTTATGATACGGCTTGGTCATTTTCAATAAATCCACAGGAAAAAGTTGAACACGCGCTTGCAGGGAAGCAGTGAAGTATTTGAGAGGGGGTTGAGGGGGAAAGGGAAGAGAGGTATTCGGGAGGCGGAGGGAAAAGGGGGGAGGGGAGGGTAGGGTTAACTAGTCATTGGCAGAGAAAGCGAGAGAGTCAGAGAGTCAGAGTAGAAGACAAAGTTTCGCGCGCCTCCCGATCGTTATCTACCCCCACTTCTTGTGCATGCGTGTGTCTGTCTGTCTGTCTGTCATCAGTTTCGCCATTGTCTGTCCGTTTGTCCTCGCACACTCCGACTGACGTCACATGCACAGACACAAGGTACACAAAATTGGGAAGGAGGAACAAGGGTGAGGAATGCGAGAAGAAGAGAAGAAGGTACGGGTGAATGGCGTAATATCATACACGGTAGGGTTTCGAAACCAAGCGCGATTAGCGTATTTCATTCTCACATGCTACTCCTCACACTCTCGGTCTGACAATGCAATTAAATGGTTTGGTTCTCAAACCCTAATACACGGCAGTACGACACTCCATCTTTCAGCTTCAGAGGGACTAGGAGAAGGACAAAAGATTAGCGCCCGAAACCAGCCATGTCTCAGTTTCACAACAATGGCCAAAGAAGGGAGACCCCAACTCGCAAGAAACGAAAGATTACGTATCGGAGCAAGACATTAATAATAATAATAATAATAATAATAATAATAATAATAATAATAATAATAATAATAATAATAATAATAATAATAATAATAATAATAATAATAATAATAATAATCCACGAGTGGAGGGGACGATCCAGCCGAAAGCGAAACTATTTCAAGGCGCTCATCACTTACAGCACGTGCCACTGCCATCTCCATAGCGATTGATCGGCGATAGCCAAATCGAATTCAGCATTCCTCGCTCCTTTTATCAGAGAGAGAGCGCGTGCACGCTCCATTCCCTCTCCTCCTCCCCTCCTTTCTCTCCTCATAAATCGACCCTTCCATCCGAATCTATCCGCCAACAGACCGACAGACTTTGCAGGAAGAGAAGAGAAGGGAGAGGTGAGTGACTCTGGGGGAGTCATATGAGAGAGGGAGGATGGAGAGGGAAACGAGAGGGAGAGAGAGGGAACATGGAATACACACAGACACACTCACGAAGCGACAGACAGACAGACAGTAAAATATTAGAAAACGAGGATAGATGCAGCGCTGCCAACGGTGGCTGAGTGGAGAATGGCGTGACTCACTCACTCTATCTTGTCTAGCCTCTCTTCCGCTCTCCTCCCCTCCTCACTCCCTCTCTTCTAGTCCCTCCCTCTGCATTTTCCCTCTCCTCTCCCATTCATACCCTTTCCCCTCACCTCTCTTCATTCTCTCGCTCTACTCATGTACCCATCCTCCTTCCATCTTCTCTCACAATACTTTCCAACCCTCTACATCTCTCCAAAACCCAAAACTCCGAAAAAAATCTGTTTCCCTACAATGGTTCATACAGTAGGACACCATTCATTGTGGAAATGCATTTGGTTCTGGCATAATCACATATAACTTTCCATAACTTTTTTTCTACTAAATCTTGTTTTCAATATTCCCTGTGAGACAACGATAAAGTTATCATTGTTACTAATCCCACCTTGTACACCCGTAAAGACCGAAGACCAGGCTAATAAGCGTCCGCCAAATAGATTCCCCCCACCACTATTGGCTGGGTCTACTTCCCGGCCAGCAACCATGAATAATGTCCAATTCCCCTCCTTCTCTCCTCTTCCATTAGTCCTCCACACTACAGCAACATAAATGAGCTAGTGTTGTGTTATCATCTTTGCCTTACTTAATTAGGGAAAAGCGAACGCAGCCATCCTTGCAAGCCTTTCACACACAATGCTTCTCCTGGTGACACCCTAAAAGGTCAATCGTGTCCAGGATGATTGCTCGCTACCAGCCACTAACCTCCTGCAGGGAGATAATTAATACCTAAGGGTCCAAACTACACTCAAGGGTACAGGGTGCGAATTCAAAGTAGGAAATTCACCAGCTGGCAGAGCGCCTAAAAATGATGCCTCCTAATTCATCAGTCATTTCCACTGGCGACATGGCGAACACTCTACCAGAGGCCGATAATTCGCGATAATTAATAATAGATAATTAATAAGTCAATAAAAATACCAAAGCAATAAGACAGATGGTAATACCTTCGGATAGACACACTGGCTCGTGTGTTGTGGTCAAGACAACCACCCATCGTGCCACTCACAGCAACTCCTTCCCCTCCGCTCGACTATTCCGCAATCACTTCATTGGGCTCTCTCCACAATAGGAAACAACACAACGCACCGATTACTTTCATCTTTAGCTATAGAAATTCTGTGACTACTGTACTACTACTACTACAGGGTATCTTGCAAGAGGATGATAAGGGTACCGTAAAGGAGGGAGAAGCTGAACTCTCGCTCAATATACAACAGACTAATCGAAGGAGGAAAGAAGACTGGACTCAACGCGTGCAATCCAGTCATACGAAACACAACAGAAACGTTTACTCTACAATCGACGATCGATAAATACCGTAACGGTCAAGGGGCTACTGCAGCGGTATGCAGGGGAAGGACTAGGGAGCCGGGAAGTCTCGCGGCCGGAAGTCCGCCGGCCACCGGCATTTAGTAGGAGCGGACCTTGGGCGGCACCCAGTCGGTCTCCGCCTTGTCCAGGGTTGTGTCGATGACCGGACGGTAGTCGAGCGAGACCTAAAACGATGCTTAGCTTCATCTGCATCATTGGTCTCATTCAAACAAAGCCTATCCCGACAAGCTATCCCAAGCATTGAGCTCCTACAGAGTTCTCGTCACCACTAACACCTTGTTCAGTTCGCGATAGCCCATCTCTCGATTACCGTAATAGGTCTCGCTAACCTTGCCAGTCTCGACATCGGAGCGTATGATCGAGTGCTTTCTCCAGTGTTGCTCGAAGGTCTTCTTGGTCTGTCCCTCAAGGGGCTTCGAGTAGTCCAGTTCGTCTTCTCTGTTGGGGAAGTCGTCACGGGCGTGGGCTCCGCGCGATTCCTTCAAATACAAATAAGAAAATCATATGGTCATTCTTCTACCAATACATTTCACCCACATATGGCGCCTTCCGTCTGTTGCACTGATTTGAATGTGATGACGGCCAATACAACTATGAATATTACACTAATCATGTGTCAAGTTGTTAAGCTTAAAACAGCTTGCCACAAAAACATTTGGATTGTTGTTATCATAATCACGCTGCGTTCCCTAAACCTCCCCTTCTTTCCCACTTCCTCTTCATACTAATCGTCTGTCATAACAAAGCAAGACTAGTACGTTCCCCTATGTGCAAAACAGAGTACCTCGCCGTGCCATACACCTGCACAAACCCCTCCTATTCCGTGATCATGTTTACTTGACGAGATAGTCCAGCAAAGGATATGCTTGCATGCTACGAGCGAGATACAATCTTACTAGTTCCATCAGACTTGGCTAGACGCAAACGAATGCAAAATTTTACAGTTTTCACCAACAATTCGCAATCCTTTTCTTGCTATCGGATAGGATTATAGAGCCTAATAAACGGGAAACCACCATTTCATCCATCAACGCTAATTGTACGTAGACTTTGGTTGATGAAATGACCGATCTAAACGGTGGCTTCCCTAACAATAAGAAACAGTTCAATCGTGCAAAGCACCGCTTAAAAGGCAAGGGCAGCAGCTTCATTTCTAGAACATGCTAATCGGGTCGTTTTGATGTCTTTCACTGTCAACTTATAATGAGCACATGGCTGCCTATCGTCTGTTAGATGAGGCATACCCCTCAAAAAGACCCGAATGACATGCTCTACTCATTTCCCCTCATCCAACGCACCTTCCTGTTCTCAGCTGCTACAATAGTCTGCGTGGCGTTGATCATCAGATTCTGCAGTTCGAGCGTCTCGATGAGGTCAGAGTTCCAGACGAGACCACGATCGGTGACCTGAGAAGAATGACAGGGAGGGAGGGCTGCAATGAATATCGGAAATGGACGCGCCCTAGAAATAGCAAGAACTCTACGTAATTTCGCAACAAATTCCATTACCGTACACCAATTTTTTGCAACAAAAAAGCGCACAAATGCCTTTGCCTACTTGCGCGTAAAGCAAAACAGTCGTCAGTTGCACGCACAACACTTTTTGCAGGCAACCTTACCTAATTAAGGAAAACCAAAAACAGTCATCGTAACAAGTGTTTTACTCCATGACTTTACTCTTTTCCTATGATTCTCTAGCGCAGGCAGCCATCCTAAGGTCCGATCGGACAATTTATGATCGCTCGAGTGGCCCCTCCACTCTGCTCACCTTCAGATGCTTCTGGTCTCCATACAGCTTGTTCATCTGCTTCACACCCTCCTGCAGCACATCTCCACGACTGCAAACTAAGCCAATTATTATACCATTCTATTTCCGCATTTCCACACAATACGCACTAAAGGTTCCACGGGGAATAATTATATAAATATGCAGATAATGCCCCCTTCCCCGGTAATTCGCATACCGGAAGACAGCGGCATGCTTCTGCATGGTCTTCTGCATCTGCAGACGGAGATCCGCCGTCGCGATGTCGCCCTTCGCGTGTCGAAGCTGAGAGAAATCAATCATACGAGGACAGCCTACTTCTGTTTACATTTTGAGAAACAGATCAGCCAGTGCAAATGATTTATCCAGAGTAAAAATTGAGAAAAAAGGGTGAAATGATAAAATACCTTGTCGACATTGGCGACGGAACTCTCGCCGGCATCCTTCGGCAGATCGGGCATGCCGACACCCGGCTTGTCCGACTTGAGAATGTTTATGGCGCAGCTGCGACCGAAGATCACCTGGCAGAAGAGATCAAGGATCAAACTACACAGATCGCAGGTCAAACTACGGAGATCAAAGATCAAAGTACGAACCAGATCGAGGAGCGAGTTGGCGCCGAGACGGTTGGCGCCGTGTACAGAGTGCGCGCCGCACTCTCCTGCGGCGTAGAGGCCAGGCACAACCTGACAAGAACAAGTGATCTCTAGGTAGACTCATATAGACTCGTCTGCTCATTCTCATAGTCTACCTTTGTTTACCACACACACTTTGCGTGCAATAAACATTATTATTACTGCAGTACTGCACTGCACGCGTCTCAAACAATCAACCCGTTCTTAGCAAAAAACAAAAAACACCCGACGCAAATAAAAAGGAAAGGAGCATGAAAACGTGCAAAGGCGATCAGGGGATAAATACTCATACTTGAAATTATTTTCGCGGTACACTGAGGTATGGGTAATTTCATAGTAAACGGCGGTCGGCGGGCGGGAGGGGTCCTACCCCGTAAATTACCATCAATTACTGTATTTTCCCCTGAAGACGATAAGAAGGATAAGCAAGAAGACAGCGTTAACCCTAGGGTTTGAAAACCAAGCAATTTAATCTCATTATCAGACCGAGAGATTGAAGTGTAACACGCAAGAATGAAGAGTGGCAGACGATAAATACGCAAAATGCGCTTGGTTTTCAACCCCTAGTTAACTCCCCCCATACCTGGTCTCCGGTCTCCTTCGTGTACTGCAGTACCTGTCCCTTGTAGTTGGTGGGCACTCCTCCCATGTTGTAGTGCACGGTAGGAATCACAGGAATCGGCTCCTTCGTGACGTCAACGCCTGCAATATTACATGCATCTAGAGCATTCCATTCGGGTGGAGCTGCAGAGATCAAAGATCAAGGATCAAATTGCCAATTCGGGTGCGCTATTTATGGTTCCACTACAGTATAACGAGTCACCGATTCATGGTCAATTGATCGCGAAATATGATAATCGAAAAGCCCGAAAATCTGGTCTAAACGTCCTCGATTAATAACAAGACTACACTGTAGTCTGCTCACCGGCAAAGATCATCGCGGTCTCGGAGATGCCGGGGAGTCGCTGGTGCAGCTGCTCGGCAGGCAGGTGGTGGAGCTGCAGAGATCAAAGATCAACGACCATCAAACCACCCCGACCCTCGCATTTCATAGTCAATCTAACCCTTGCTCTCCCCTTCTCATCCCACCTGCAGATAGATATGGTCCTTCTCGGGTCCGACCCCCCGTCCATCCATAATCTCCAGAGTCATGGACCTCGAGACGACGTCACGCGAGGCCAGATCCTTCGCGACGGGGGCGTACCTCTCCATGAATCGCTCGCCCTTCGAGTTGACAAGGAACCCGCCTTCTCCTCAAATGCAAAACAATACAAATGTCGTACTGGAACAGCCTTGTCATAATCATACGTGGTCTTCCCGACCGCATTCCGAGTACTAGGCCTACCATTGTGCAAAAGCTCAAGCTATTCAGCCCACAATTTGAAAATTTTCCGCAAATATTAGCATACCAAGATGAAATTCGGAAAATACTACCCAACGAATTGTCTAAAAACAAATTTATAAAAAAACTGAAATATTTCCACCCTACGCATCTATGGCAATACAAGTGTGAATACTTTTTTTCTATATACTAATCATTTGATGAACGCGTCGTAATAACGAATGGAACCTCGAGATCCCTCCGTGATCAGACAACCCGCTCCGTAGATTCCCGTAGGGTGGAACTGTACAAACTCCATGTCCGAGTTGTTGATGCCCGCACGCGCGGTCAGGGCCGTTCCGTCACCTGCGCATCAAAGACATTTGAATTCGCGCCATTTTCCATATATTTACAGTTACGACTGACAAACTTCACCACAAGCGCGTCAGCAAACGGCAAAGGCGCCTTACCGGTGCAGGTGTGGGCGGAGGTGCACGAGAAGTAGGCACGGCCGTAGCCACCCGTAGCCAGGACCGTGTTCTTGGCACGGAACCGGTGAATAGAGCCATCCTCCAGCGACATGGCAACCACGCCCACGCATGCACCCTGCAAGGCAATGCTTAGAGGATTAAGATATTATTACTCGTTTGCTGAAAACGGCACACACAGTAGTCTCGGCATCCCTAGATGGGGTCAGACCGTACCTTGTCCATGATGAGGTCGAGTGCGAAGAATTCGACGAAGTAGTTGCAGTTGTACTGGAGGGAGGCCCCGTACAGGGTGTGGAGGAGGGAGTGGCCAGTACGGTCGGCCACGCAGCAAGTTCTGCAGGGAATGCAGAGCATGGGTATACATCGGGTGCCCCTCTTTTTGCCAGAAACTTAACTTGGTCGGCAACACATTGTACAAAGAAACCTTACTGGTAGGCTATGAAAAACCATATTTCTTACTATGGTGGGCCCCAAATTGAAATAACCGTCGGTAACCTTGCCCACGTATGATCGGGCTACAAGAGAGAATAAGAGAGTAGCCAAAGAGGCATTCCAGGTTAAGATTTGGCCTACATATATAGCATACCTAAATAATAAGAGGCTAACTTCAACCTTTCAATGCGCTTAGAAGCATGTGTCATATTCTCATTGCATCATTGTTTTATACTTCCTTGTGCACTGCATGACCTATATACTCATTTTCTTATTGCCTGCGCTTTATGACCGAGGAATACCTGTGAGCCTGTCCTCCCCGTCCAAAGTCATTGGACTGTCCTCCGAAGGCCCTCTGATAGATCTTTCCCTCGGTCGTACGAGAGAACGGCATACCTGCACATCATCATCATACACGGGCTAGCGTTGTCTGAGCATGTTTCCAGCCGTCCTTACATACCCAGAGGAAATCAAAAAGCAGCACTCCTAACAAGGCTTTTGCACTATGATTGACAGGAGGAGGCGCCCACGCTAACGTCCGAACGGACAACCGCCACCACGTATGATCATCATTTCCCAAAAGTACGACAGGGTCATATCTCTAACGCCCCCCGCCCTCATCGATTGCGTACCGTAGTTCTCCAGTTCGATAACCGCTCGTTCGGCCTCGCGGGTCATGTAGTGAATGGCATCCTGGTCGCCTAGCCAATCCGATCCCTCAAACACCCAAATATTAGTCAAGCCCCACCTCTTTTCCCAAAAAGAAACTCATGGTAGTTCGTCGTTAACCGTTTCCGAGAAAAGCCTAAACACAGAAATGGCCTGCCTTGACGGTATCGTAGAAGTGCCACCGCCAGTTGTCTGGGTTCATGTTGCCCAGCGCGGCATTGATTCCACCTTGGGCAGCTACCGTATGCGACCTTTAAAGGACCTCCATTCGGAACCGTAATCTATTCAAATCCCTGACGGCATCCTGACGGATTCGATTAGTTTCTCTTCTATGCCCTTCCTTCTCTCGCTATGCAAATTAGTCTAAATTAGCTTGGCTACGGTACCGAATGGTCCTTCTTTAAGGAATCACGTAAATTTTTTCTTTAAATTTAATTTTTAAAAAAAATATTAGACATCGCATAACGCATTGGCATAGAAGCTAGGGACGGCAGAATGGGAGGGAAAAAGGAAAAAAAAGCACAAAGCAGGCGAAATAACGAGATCGAATAAAGAGAACGAGACAGCAAGCTATGGATATCTGCACTCGTCCCTCCCTAATAGATGCTGTGACATTCATCTACGCTCTCCTTTGGTCATCAAAACAGCGATTTGTGCGCTAGAGGAGAGTCTGGTTAGAGGACGCACGCGAGGGGCTCAAAGAACGGTCACATCGATTGAGATTACTTAGCGTCGCATGCAGAACTCCTCCTAACTACACAGAGCATTATCGGCCATTTTATGATCAACAATAACATCAAATATATCCTAAGCCCTAGAAAGCACTTGGTAGAAAAGCATACCTGGTGGGGAAGAGCTTGGTGATCACGGCGGTTTTGAGTCCGCCCTCCGACAGGCCCATTGCTGCACGAAGACCAGCTCCACCTTAATTGTAACGGCATAGCAACACAATAAAGCAATGCGCATATACAGACTGATATAACGCCCTTTTCAATATTTCTAAATATTCGTGGAAATGAGAAAAATAGCTCACCAGCTCCGACGACGACCGCATCGTACGCGTGGTCAACCACCTGACAAGACAATTATTTGAAGCCTACCAGCTATATTTAGCAGAGTACACTGCGAAACAACAAATATTTCAACATTGGCAGATAAAGAAAACAAGAGGAAAAGTAAAGAAGTCCACCTTGTACTCGGCGATGCTGCTAGTCTTGGCTGTCTTGGCCGTAGTCGACAGCGTGCGAAGGGCCGCACGACGAGAGCTGGCCGACAGCATCTAGAATAAAAGAAATAACAATTGAGAATAAAATAAAATTGAAACATCGCGGAACCGAGTAATAACGCTAAAACTCTGATGGAAAACATGCGAGACAGCACGAGCTATGTGGCTAACGAACTACTCTGTATTTCACATTGATATGGGGCTCAAACTTAGCGAAACACGCCTGAAATCTGCGATGAATCTGCTTTAGAAGAAGCTCAAAAAATGTGCCCTCAATAAAAGCACCTCGTAGTGATATGGATAATTCAGGGAAATCGTGCTAGGAGTACGGCGAATACATTGCTCTAGTACCACAATTCGAGATTACGGTATTTACCTAAGCACTTTTCAGTATTTCAATCCTCATATTGTTTCAAATTCAGTTTTTAAAAATAAACACCTATACGAAGCAAACAGCTAGATAAACACGTATGCGACACAACTTGAAGCCTTTTTTCTTATTTCAAAAGCTGTTTGTTTTTCTTCTTCTTATTTAAAAAAATCTGACAATGAGACAACGCTTTATTGCATACAAGTAAGTTATTTACAGGCACCACCGACCGGTACAGAAAATTCCAAACTCGATTACACCATGAAAATGGACGAGTATTGCAAATAAGATACGAAACCAAGCTGATAAATGAGATGTAACAGATTAGTATGCAGGGAACGTCTTTCGCTCTGTTTCCGCGAAAACTTTTTACAGCTTCAAAATTTTGGCAATACCAAAGTGGGAATGGGTCAGAATTAAACAGACAATAGTGGACTGAAGAAAATAGATTATTCTGAATAGCAGACGATACATTGTGCAAATGACAGAGAATTAGGCACGCTTGGAATCAAAGAAACTGTTAGAGAGATTGACTGCACTCTACTCAACTACTGCACAACACAACCCTTCTTCTTCCTGTGTCGCGTCTCAGGAGGGGCATTCGGGTCCACTTGGCCACTGCCTTCACATCCTTCCTGCCAGCCACTATGCTCCCCTCCACCCGATGCCATTCCACTCGAGAGCTTCGGGTATGGTGCAGAATCGGGATAGGGGACGGACCGACTCGTTCCCGGACGACATGTTACCCCTCTTCCCGAATCCGGTGCAACGAAGCCCAGTGGAGGGGCCGTCTGCAACAATCGTTGTCTCGTTTCCAGTGACGACTATCTCTCTTTGATGCAGTACCGTAACCAATCCATTTAATACTACCGTAGGTATCCTCACCGCCTTTCCGACTCCGCTAGCACGGAGAATGCGCACGTGTGTTCCCCAGGGCATCCCGGGAAGGGCCTGGTCGTAGTCGCCCCAGAGGTACACTTGGCCTGAACGGCGTCAGTTTGCGATAACTTCTGCGTAAGAGGATTCAGAAAGAACCCAATGTTCATGTTCATACCCCGTTATGTCACTTGCTAGCCTATCATCTAAACTTCTAACAAAACAAAGAAGGCGGTCTGCTCGCCGTCGCCCCCACCTCCATGCATTACACTCATCGTCATCCCTGCCCACCTCGGTAAGTCTTCGTAATCCTCGGTTCGATCAGCGCCACAGGCATGGTGGCAGGCAGCTGTGTCCACTGGAACGAGTTCAGGTCGACCGTCCAATAGTCCACCAATCGCGCGATGCCCCTGCTTTCGGTGTCCATCTCACCGCCAGCAAGCAGAATGCAACCTCAATCACTCCATTCGACACATCAACCTCGTCCCATTCTCCTTTACCTTTCATATTCTCCTTAATCTTTTTTGATCTGCAAAAGATTCGTTCACGTTATCTGGACATTTTTTTCACATGATAAAGATGAGTCGAACGACCTGTTCAGCAAGCGAATACACACACCATTGACAATCTCAATGGCAGCCTGTCTTCTAGCAAGAGGCATTCCCCTCTTCGGATCAGCCGAACAAGCATGCGTTGAGATGGATTGAGGATTGGCCAGATTGAGTAAGTGGACACGCGAGTAGTCGAGGTAGTCGTCGGTGAAGGCAGACAGGAGGTAGACCGAGCTAGAAAAGGATGATAATCACCTACATTTACGCGTCTGTTTCACGTATTAGATTAAACCAAACAAGTCCTCTTATTTTGAACCATTTGAAAGGTAAGTATAGCAGTCGATATCTGCGTTAGAGTATTTACGACTATCGAATACATTTCCATTCTCTCCATATCTCATTTTCTTCATTTTCTCCTCTCTCTCGGTCAGCCTGATCGCTTTATCCCATTCTAATCTGCATTGGCCCCGTTCCCCTCCCTCCCCTCAACTCATCCCCATCCTCCTCTCGATTGCCCCTTTCATTCGCGGTCCTTCACTCGTCGTGTGTGGCTGACTCTAATGGCTCACAAGGAAGTTCTCAAGGTGAAGATGAAAGTATGATATTTGACGAAGACTCGTAGATCACGTAAACCTATGCACACATATTTTCCCTTCAGTTCGAGCCAGGCAGACGCTTCAATGGCTGGACCGTAGCCTCTCCACTCGGAGAAGGCGGATTCGGACAGGTTGATCTTTGATCTTTGATCTTCAATAGCTGGTCGTCTGAGACCATTCCAGGTCTATCTCGTGACGAAAGAAGGCCAAATGGCCGCACTAAAGGCTGAATCAAATGAAGTCGAGGGAGGAAGTGCCATCAAACTGGAGGTTCCTTTTCGTATTCGTAATCGCAATCCGTCCATTTCCGTTATCTTTGACCTTTGATCCCGTTCAGATTCGAGTAATTCGGGAGTTGAACAGTGATGGGGAGAGGCCACATATTCCGCAAGTAAGGAAGATCTTAGTTTGACCTAAATAGGTACGGTCAAATTGAGGTTTATCATGCGGCGAAGCGGACCGAATTTTGCTACATGATCATGTCTCTTCTGGGCCCCAACCTCAAGCAACTCTTGGTATGTCTGTATGATGGTAAAATGACAGGGAAAAGTGTAAATATACATAATCTGCTTCATGCTCTCGCCATTTCACTTGATCCGTGCACTTTTCCCTGCCATTCCATATATATATATACTATATATACTTTATACTTTATTGCAATCTCACAAGGAAATGCATGGATAAGACAGGAAAAAGGTGAAATAGTGAAAACGTATTATTAGGAAGGATTTATATTTATGACACAGGCTGACGTATAGGCAAAGAGTTTTGACGAGAATTGAAAGCCCTTGCGCTCCTTAGAAAGAAGTTGTTCATGCGATAGTTCAGTGAAGAGGGTTTATAG
>LS878962.1:926793-943911 GCA_900490955.1 Micoletzkya japonica | reverse complement strand
GGTAGGGGATTTGAGTAGAGCTAGCTCAGCCAGAATCGATTCCCTCTCACTTCTCATCGCCTCTACAGTGCACTCCAGTGCATGAATTCGAGAATTGAACTCACATCGCATTCCTTCGATGATCTTGAGGAAGGCAGGGGGGATGACGGCGTCGTCGTCGCCTTCGGGGGAATCTTCACGTGGTCTCTTGTTCGAGTTGTTCCGCCAATATTAATAATTTTAAAGACGGGATACTGTTAAATGTACTCCATGTTTTTGAGATGCGATACAGTAGTCTTGATTTTCGTATGCATCACAAACTTTGTGGTAAATAGCAAGTTATTGCAGAAGGAAACTAAAACTGGAACCTTTTCAACGGGAACTTGGGTCAGACTGGGAATACAAGCATTGTACGCAGTGAAGACAGTGCACGAGAAAGGATACATCCACCGGTCAGTAAGTACCGTTACGCCTCAACTATAAAAGGTCGCTTATGAAACCGTTGTCGGCAGATTCTGCCGAAGTTTAACGGACATTGATTCTTGCTCTTGGATAACAACTTCGACATTCTACGAAGCAAAGATTTGATCCGTGCTGCCGTAAAACAACTAGGATTCATAAATAGCAAACATATTTATGTAAAAAAGGCTCAGAAACAGAACCATACTAAACACAGGGACATCAAACCGAACAACTTCGTGATGGGTCGTCCAGCCGACAAGCAAAAGAACCGAATGCTCTTCGTTCTCGACTTTGGTCTGGCACGAAGCTACGCCAAGCATGTACTGTCCTTCATCAATTATACAACTGCTTCGTTACGAATACGATGCAAGAATAATAATAGGGATGAAGAAAAAGGAGGAAGAGAGTACAGAATGAGAGGAGTGTCGTTCCACTCTTTAAACGTAGACTATCTGTTCTCTGATCAGAAGAACTCGATAGCACATTTGTGAAGTTTCATTCTAGTTCCCCGGACACGGTTGGGTTATGCGATTGGCACGAGCAAAGTGCGACTTTCGCGGAACGCACCGCTACTGTTCCCCTAACGTCTATGACCGAAAGGAACAGGTTAATATATTTGTTTGTAGTACGGCTTGAAGAAAGGCCACCTGTAACGCGTGAGGCTAATTTGATATGTGAGAGAGTGATAGCCTTTATCGGGGTTCCGGAAGGAAGCGAATTCCAAAGTAGGGGTTTCTTCGTTAGAAAAAAATCTTAGAAACCTGATTGTCCCGAGGCTCAGAAGTCGCCAAGTAGAATACATCTTGATCTTCTATTAGCACTACTTCCCCAAAGGTTGCTACATCTTGCTAGGGGAAGGAGACGACTGTTCTTGATGGATAGGCGAGAGACGAATGGAGAGCCGACCACGCGCGACGAGAACAGAATGATCATTCGATCATTCAATCATCCTGCTCTCCAAAATCTCCAAATTATCGTTGAAGGGTCGCTGTGATGACGTGTTGTCTATGTTGTACGTGCTCATTGAGTTTCACTGCGGACTCCCGTGGCAGGTAAGGGATACTGTAGACCGTACGGTATACCATACTGTACGGTCCATACCACAATAATGGGTATATGGTCGAATGTTATAGAAGGAACGAGACAAGCTGAAGATTGAGCTGATGAAGAAGTCAATGCCAGATGACGAAGTGATGAAGAAGATGCCGCGTAAGTCATATTGTCGATCCTCGTATTCAAGATTCCGTTCCGAAGATAGTGAGTCGAACTTCCGTTTATCGCGCATATTTGCGCTTTTGGATGTGCACTTTATGCTAACATAAATAGTGCAAGTTCGATCAAGTATTCGCGGAACGGAAATTTGAATACGAGGATGAACAATACATACTGAACAAATGAGGCAAGAGGCGTCTATAGATCTCAAACAACGAACATATAGTTCTGGATTCCCTGGAGGTGGCGTATTTAAGAGGAAATGAATCATGTCATGTCTGACCTTCGACGGCTCGATTGTTACCAGAGACCCGACTACCACTCGTTCTACCAATGCCTAATCGACATTATGAAACGGTAGGGCAGACGATAGGAAGGTAGAATAAGAAGGTTGTATGCGGTTTGGTTTTAGCAAGAACATCGGCTTTCACGATCGCTACGACTGGGAGGGTCGCAATGAGGAAATCGATAAGGTTCTACCTCTTCTTTGATTCGATTTCTGCGTACTATACGGACTTGTTTGTTTCCTTTATTGCGGCTGGTTGCAAGAGAATGTTGCAGACCCTCTGTCCGCCTTGGATGGACAAGCAGAAGGCGAACGCCTTCTTCAAAGCCGATCCCATCAACCTCCACAGGCCTCCCTCTGCCGTGAGTTCAAGCTTATTCTTGGAGCCATTCATGTAATAATATTGCACGATGTCTCGAAAACAATTATTGCATGAACTTGCGGTACACTACCAAAGTTGTTGTCAATTATAAAAAGCTGATGACAGTAGCATACTGTGAAAGGACTCTTCTACTATTGGTTGATTGCAGGAAGATCGGGACAAGTTCGATAGACCCGAAGGGAGTATCATACTCATCAACGAGAGAGGCACTAGCCAGACTAGAGAGTGAGGGAGAGGGGAAGGGGTGGGAGACGAGGGAACGAGGGGGAGGGGAAGGGGTGGGAGACGAGTGGAGAGATACACACGACAACGACGACTATTCCACACGAGTAGACTCCACTTCTGACCGCCCCCTCTCAGTATTCCGTATCAAGTACAACAATAAAGGGACTACAAAGACGGTGCAGTTGCAAGGGATGATCAGGCATAATGAGACAAGGGGAAGGGACATCGAAAATATGGACACAAGCTGCACCCCATGATATCTTGCATACTGTTCTCGATTTGATTTGAGATTGCCTCTAGGCAAATACAACAAATGACAAAAATGATCACTGCTGACAACTTTTGTGAGCTGTGATTTTGCGTGATCTTGCGCACTCAACGAACGCCATTCTATTTCGTTTTCCTCGAAACTAGTGCCGTCGAACCGGAACCAGAACCGCAATCAGATCCTCTCCTCTCTTCTGGTTCCCATTCGGAACCTCCACCGCACCCCCCTAGCGGCGTGAGGTTCCGAATGGGACTAAACGTTTTGTTTGAGGTTCTGTTCTGTTTCCCGTCAGGTTCTGCCTCCCCTTCTTCTGTTCTGCTCAAACGTCTCGAAATTTTCTAGTATTTTGCTAAAACTGTAATACTATCATGTGATACTGATATAAACGAAAACTTTTATAATTTTCAGCCTAATTTGAAAGTGTATACCTTTTTTCTCATGTTATCAATGTCAATCTCTTTCTGACCTTTTTCTTTTTTATCTATTTCATTTTCTTACGTGTTTCACTTTGAGTTATTCAAAAATTTGCCCTTATGTGAAGAAAAATAAAGATGATGAAGTAATTGACTGAGAATGTAAATAAAACTCTAAATGTTCCTTTTACATCATATTCACTTGATAATTAGAAGATTTTCTAAAAAAATCCCAGTCAATTTCAGTCAATTTTAGCAGAGCACGGCAAACAGGGTAATGGAATCGAATGTAAAGAAAAATCTAAATGTTCCTTTTACATCATACGATGATCATATTCATCGTATTCACTAGGGGTTACATCATTACATCATATTCACTGGGGGTTGAAAAAACAAGCCAATTCCCAAAACAAAACCAATTTCCTTCCCGGTCGTCTCACGTGAAGAATGAAAGAGACTCGCGAGATTGGGTCTAAGACTCGGGGGGAAGGGGATGAAAATCATTTAAGTTCAATTAGTCTCAGTTGAGAATCAATTCATCATTTCATGAAATCGAGTAGAATGATTGTCATTTTCCTCCCCATTCTTTCCTCTCTCTCTAATTGAGTTATTGTGATTATTCTCCCCCTTCCCCCACTCTTTTCCACTCATTCCTCCATTGAGACCCAAGTAGATTGGGTGCGGAACAAGCATATTGTGTCTAGACTCTTAGACCCAAGCTGCTTGGGCCCCTCATCCCATTCCCAACCGCACCAGGAAGAGAGAGGAATGAAATGAGGGTAACCCAATCTGCTTGCTTTTCAACCCCTAATATTCACTTGATAATTTGAACATTTCCTGAAAAATTCCAGTCAATTTGAGCAGATTATAGCAAAGAGGGAAATGGAATCTCGGAGGAAACAGAACCTTTAGTCCCATTCCGAATCTCACGCCGCTAGGGGGTGCGGTGGAGGTTCCGAATGGGAACCAGGGAGAGAGGGGAGGAACTGATTGGGGACAAAGGTTTTGATTCGACAGCACTACTGCCTACCGTACCCCCGACAGACGAATCCATCGTAGAAGTGCGTAAGTTCCGCCCCGGGTACGGTAGAATACTGTAGAGGAGTAGAAGGAACAGGGGCCATGGCGTCCACTTGCCATACCTGCAATAGTGGCAAGTGTCTCAAGCTTTTAAAAAGCAGTGTAAAATCTAATTATACTTTCCGCTTTTCGGCACAACAACTTATAGCAGAGCAAATTAGCTAACTCTTAAGTCCCCTTAAAAGACAGATATAATATTCTTCAGCAATGTAACTAATACTTGAAGTCGTATGCAGTAAACAGGGGATAACTAATCTTATTTGAAACTCATCTCGCGGTGGGGAGTAAGTCACCGTTGCGGTTAGGTAGCCATGTAAATCGAGAATTTAGAAATGCGGTGTGGGTGATCTTTCACTGCGGAATAGGTCATGTAGTAAAAGACGAATTGCGGCGGGAGGGGTCGCACCATACGTGGGCAACCTTCCCCGCAATATTCTTAAAAATGGGCCCACCAGTGTACGAAATCAGGCATGCCAATTGAAATTTTATAGAAAATATAGGCGTACCAAAGTAAAATTCCGAACAAAGTTGGGCCTACCACCCATACTTCGGGTCGGCGCCCACGTATGGGTCGCACCCCGAAGAATGCAATCAAATACATTGTTTCCCCTGACAGTAAACTCGCCAATTCTCGTAGTGCGCATTACAAATATTGTTTTAGTAAACTTGGAGGAAAATGCAAAAGTCGTAAATGAGCGAGCCCTCGTCGATATGCTTCCATACAAGCTCTCATACCGTACCTGCAAGCCTGGTCCCGCCAGCACTACCAACTGTGGCACGTCCTCACGCAGCGTGCAAATGTACTCCGAACTCTGCAAGATAGTCGTCGTTTCCTACTCGTTTACCTCCTACTGGGATCGGAGTATACATGTCCACCCCATACGGGACAGGAATAAATCCATTTACTGTAAGCATACAATTGCGGAGAGCACTACCGTTATCACTACTCCGACTCCCTATTACGCAAAAGTGTCGATAAATGAAATTAAGCATTGACGAATTCGTACCACCGAGAGTGGTTGCTGGAGGAGTGACCGATACTCAGCCAATTCCATTCCATTCGCGGTCAGATCTAATCGGAACACGTGCAACTGCAAAGACCTCAACTTCGCAATAATACCAGGTATAGTAGAGAAAAAGGGAAGATATGATCGTTCCGGTTGTAGTGCTGATTCCGATGCCTTTCTAAACGATCTAATACACTTATAGTGTGTACCATGAGAAAGTCTAGATCTTACTGATCTCAAAAACATATCCATATCTCTGTCATCTTTTCCTGTAATGAAATGGCATCATTTCAAAGCGCGAAAAATTCGCTAAACACCGTAGCGGCGGAATCACCAATTATACGTTCCACTTTTCGCGACTATTATGGCCCCGGGGCAAATTGTCTCCTGTAGAGGGCCATGCCTGTTGTGTTTATAATTATATACAATAAATTGCAACAGGACTAAGTGTTTCCAACGCGTATTTTTTAAACTATGAAAAATAAGACTAGATAAAAGTATCAACTTTCAAACATATGCACGGCCAAAGCTGTTCGATCAGACATTAGAGGACGGGGAATCAGAAATCATAATGGAAATCGCATGTAAGGGTGGTCCACTTTTGATTTTCTAAAATTATATCTATAAGACAGCTGCAAGAATTCCATTACAGCCTATGCACTTAGAAACTTTTTAAGTTATATAATAGAAATCTCATTATTTGCTCAGAAGTAAGTTAAATCTACATCAGGCGAGACATTGCCTTTTTCTAATAGTTAAGAACCTACAGATCAATTAAACTTTTCTTCAAATATGTTCTACCTGCGATCCGTCCTGATTCTTAGTCTCGGAAACCAGAACAAACGACGAGCCCCCCGATGGAGAAGGATTCTTCAGAGCGAACAGGAACTTCGGAGCACCTGTGACATTTGCTTCATTGGGACACACAATGAGACAATAAGCGACAATATTTTCAATTAGCGACAATATAAAGAGTAGGCTACATTTTGCACTTCGGGAAGCCTATTCTACAAAAGAAAGGGAAAACTTTCGGTTACATTTCATATCCAAACGGTAGGCTCAAATAACGTATCCGCGAAAATGGTGTTGAAAGGGTCACATACCGGGTGATTCGAAGAACGGAATATTGCCGACGAAGCAGCGCAGTTCGAGGTCGAACGCAACGAGACTAACGCCTGCCCTGCGCGCTCCCCTGGCAAGGATGCTGTATGACTGCGAAGCTTGACAAGCTATCGTATGACTAGCTCATAATGCGATACGCATTGCAAGCGCTATTAAAGAAAACGCAAACTTCTGGTACACATCAGAGCAGCAATTAACGATAACGTCCCACGCCGAAAAAAATGCAATCAAATACGGTATGCTTCCCTGTTTGGGAGAAAATAGCCCTTTTTTCCGAATAGGATTATCTACCTACACTCAACCGACGAATAACGCAAGAACTCACGACGCCACCGACCGTCGATCCGCCTTCGGATCATACAGAAAGTACAGTCGCGACCCGTCGAATGCCTCTTGCACATCCTGATAGACTGCCAGCCTCCAGTAACCTCAAGGGTTGTGAATAGGCGCTATTTTGATTCTGAGTAGAACACTTAAATCAATACTTAACGTCTTAACGTCAATATTATGAGAATATCTCTTCCTAATGAAAGATATCTCTTCTTATGCTGTGAAAGATAACTACGGAACAAAAAAGGGAACTGGAAGCGATTTTCAAGTGACTTTTCACAAGCCATCTACGAACTGTACTCCCACCACCATACTCCTACCATGCACCGAATCCTGCGCGTGTGGTCTCCGCCCCCAGGCAACGGTAATGTCTTCACAGGTGAAGGACGTCGAGGACGACCGCATTCAACGCTGACGACCACATTTTATTTACTTACACGGTATGCAGACGGTATGCAGAAGGTGGATTTGGATTTTAATAGAATAAATAAAAACAACAAAACTTCGTACTCATCCTCGCTATCTGGAAGAAATCATTATGTTGAGGTATAACGCCGCACCAACGGTTACCGTAACAAATCTCCCTGTAGTAACAACAATCTTTATCATCACAATAAAGCCAGCCATAAAACAGTTAGAACAGCATAAAAAGTAGTACGTGAAATGTATACAAACTTGCATGTTACAGTAGTCATTCAGTGGGTAGAAGAAGTGGAAGAATTGAAGGAGCCCACAAGGTAAGGAGTGTGCAGTCTTCCCTAACCCTGATCCTTGCCTTCTCCAGTCTCGTTCTCCTCTCCCTCCTTCAGCTTCTCCTTGTCCAGGGACGATCGCCGAGGGGAAGGTACTGGAAGGCCAGCTAGGGGTTGACGGGGGGATACGGTAGGAGAGGAGGGGGCGGGAAGGGAGTGAGCGGTGGAGGGACGGGGAGAGTCGAGAGGGGCGGGGATGGGGACGAGGGGGTAGGTGAGGGTGGAGACTGGCTCGTTAGGAGGCTGCAGAAAAAAAGGCTTCGTTAGCTATTTCACAACCCCTTGTCAGTTTAAGAAGATCAAGTTTCTGCTAGTGTATGAATACTAGAGATGTGCAGGCTGGTCAGTACAACGATTATGTTTCCTGCATCCTTCTTAACCGCGACGCGTCTCGTCGCGAAGAGTAATGAAACATATTGGCCAAAATGACCAGTCTGCACGGCTCTAATGAAAACTTTTTCGCCTTGGTCTTACTAGGGTATCCATTCCGCGCAACTCGTACAGCCGCATGTCCAACTCTCCGGTCTTTCCGAGGTCGTGGTGACTTCCCCAGAGCAGCGTCTTGCCTGCATTCACATATACGTATCTACTGGACTGGAAACTATTTCACTCTAAGCGTGACCTAATGATATAGCTTTCACGATGTAAAAGACACTGTTCTCATGCTTGGGCAAGATCTACGAGCTGTTCACTGTATTGGTCGACCCATGCAGCGCCACAACTTGAACAAGTTCTGCGCAACCATTATAAGTGTAGCTGTGTCCATCTACCTTATCAACCAAGGTAAGAGTCCCTCCCCCCCCCCACCGTACCACTCTTCATCGCGCGTAGCTTGGGTCGTATCATGGGACAGGGCATGGTGGCCGGGAGTTGTAGCCATCGCAACGAGTACAGGTCAAGGGTCCAGTAGTCGACGAAGCGAGCGACGGAATCCACACTCACCACCTCTCCCCCGAGCACGAACAGACACCATTCATACGGGCCTAAATCCATCCATTCATTTATTTTTCTTGACCGGTGTAAGAATACATCGTACATTGTACACGAAATTGCGTTTTTTTAAGATTTATCTAATGATAGTTTTTAAAGACCTAGGTTAAGGCGGTTATTAAAATGAAACTAATTTACTATGCATGATGCGAACTACCATGCTTATAGCCATTGTGTTGTGCTCTACCCTTCCCCCCACCCTTACTCGTCAACTCGACAGCCAACATCGCGGGAGCGAAGCGTGCGGGTGGCATGCCTCTGTTCATGTCGGGGAAGCATTCATGACGACTGAAGAACAGGGGCGACTCGTCATCCATCTTGCGCAGATCGCACATTCGAATGTGGGAGAAGTCGGGCGAGCCATCGGCACTCTTCGACACGAGATGCAGACGACTTAAAAGCGACGTATAATGTAATATTACGCTAGACAAGCCTTGTTTGTTGAAGTACAAATGTATTATGAGTAATTGAGAGATCAATCGATTTCTTCGGACTGGAGGAAACTTAAATTCCTGGGCTCACTATCATTCTAACGCGCACACATGTATTTGATTGCATTTTTCGGGGTGTGACCCCTCCCGCCGCAACTCGTCGTTTACTACATAATGAATGTTACTCATTTCCCTAGTCTACCGTACTCTCGACAGACGAATCCACTGTAGACTTCGTCCATGTCCATATACTCGCACTCCTTTCCCTTCGGGCGGAAATCTTCCCTCAGCTGGTTCGGATCCACATGCCATAACTGAAGAACATTTAAGGGAATTCCCAATATTAAGGGGAATTACGGTACTAAATGTCTTGCATAAATAATATAATAAGCTACTTCACTGTATGATATTACGAGAATGGACCCGGCCTCGAGTAGTCGGGTCGAGAGAGAAAAGGAGAATGTGCTAGGGTCCCCCTCCTTTTCCTATGGATCTGTTGAGTCACAACAGAGCAACTCGTAGACCTTGGCCACCTATGCATAGCAACCTTAATCTTCCGTCCACTCGACCGCCCAAAGATGACGACCCTCGAGTGTTGCCTGTCAAAGTCGTAGACCGTCCCCGGGCCTTGGTGCTGCAAACACTTGTGCACGTGTTCATAGGGGGATGTGGTCATTTGTACCCTTATTGTAGAAAGGCTATGACAGTCTAACTCTCAAATCAAGCTTGATCGATACGTCCAATTTGAGCCCAGTAAAATTCGTAAAATTATGCAATTCGCCTGCCCGAAATTTCTCTTATTGTTAGTTGCACATACCACTTCGATTGACGGTAGCCAGAGGAGCTTGTGGCGCGCCATTCTGGGCCCATAGAACAAGACACGGCTCATGAACACCTTCAAGTACAGGTAATCATTACCATCGGTGGACGAATATTTACTACTACTCCAGAAACATTAACGCCAGTTTATTCGACACCGTAGAATACTTATTACTTTATGCGAAATAGCTTAACGTTCGCCTTAATCCGACAAGATCAAGCTACTCTCTAAACCGGATAAGCGGCAGTAATCAATCAATACCTGTCGCAAGCCTTCGCTGAACTCCGATTCTCCCGCAATGACCAGAACGGTTCCTCCGTCAGTTCGGTTGTTATTGAGAGCGAACATCCTCTTAGGAAGAGCCAGTCCTTAATGACAGCAGTCCACGAGCTAGGCCTTTAATCAAATAGTATATAATTTGAATCATGGTGCAGCAAAAGACACTAGAGTATCTATTGTCACAATCAAGTTTTTTTAGGGAAGATAATGAACCTACCTTTGACCGATTGGCCGCTGTCGTCAAGAGGATGCTGCACGCCAAACTTCCTCTCCTTCACATGGTACACCACAATACAGGGAGCATATTGACCAGCTTCGGGAGGGCTGCAAGAGCCAAACATTTACCATCAAATACTTTCATTTTCAAACACCAGAGTACCTAAAATTTGCAGAATCCAAGCAACTTAGGCTCGTAAACGAAGCCATCCTTAGCTCTTCCTCAATTTTTCAATGACGTAGCCCCTCGAAGATGAGCTCACTTTACTCTAGACTGGCGCTGGGCATGCAGAAAGTAGAGATAATTCCCGCACGTTGACTCAGCTACGTCCACAAAGTCCACGTACGGCCAGCAACCTGCGAACGATGACTTTACACGTCCTGATTGATCAGCAATTCGAACGTATTCCCCCCCTACGACCCTGCGTTTCTTTAAAAAGAAGCGTGTTATGCAGCCTCCAACTCTCTGATTTGTTTGCATATCATCTCTCTTCTGATTCACCCTGTCAATATGGCGAGAGGAAAAAGCATTTTAGGAAGTTTTACAGAAATGTCTCAAAATGTAATATCCTACCTATCCGTGGATCAGCATGGCCCGATAGCTTGTGATCCGTGCCGCTCAGATCCTCGTATTGCACTGACATCTTCTGAATGAGAAAGATAAACTGTCCTGGAGACTGGGAGAGCAAAAAAGTGAATGAACGCTCTTGAAAATGTCAGCAATAAAGTTATGCACAGTAGTCTGATAATCGTTGCAGGAGCCACTCTTTATAAAATTTATGATAAATTTTCTACAGTATACCAAAAGCCGTTTCAGGACCAAACTTGTTCGAAAGTTCAACATTATGCTCGACCTCACACTTAGCTTTAGAGATCCCGCCGACAGCCTTCGAAGCGGCGAGCGCTTTTTCTATTATCCAGCTGTTGTATCTCCTCTTCTATCTGGTAAGTTTTTTTTAATGTTATACAAGCCGTGCGTAGTGGATGCCACGGCCGTGCACGGAGATAATGCTCCTGTGTGGAGGGCGCATAGGGATCCATGGATTCACTTTTCTTTCACTCTTTATAGCACTTGATATTTATAAGCTGTTCTATGGTTTGTGATTTAGTGTTTAGGGCATAAGCGCCGTGATGACGGCCGTGAGTACTCTAGCATTCTTGGTAGTTTTCATTGATTATGCTTATGAAGCGCCTAGGGCAGCTGTCACTTCATTGATCTCCCTATCGCTATTTGCTCGTCGTCGTCTTATCAGTCCTTATCAACCTTTGAGTCAACTGTTCACTTTCGCGCTATTTTGTCTAATCGCACAACGTTCTGCCAGCACGCATTTTCCCCAATCGCGTCTAACTCTCTGCAAAAAGGCAATTGCCTCTCCAATTTGCACGCTTTCTCGTCTCCGCTCTTAATTTGCCTGTGAATCGCTCCTATTGCCGTACATAGAATGGTGAAATCTTTGGCTATAATATATAGTATGGGTGAAAATGCTCATCAAAAGGTGTGAATCGTATCCTCTATTCTAATCTTTGTTTATCTTTTCATCTGCACAGCCAAAACATCAAGTCAATATGCGAGTGTAGTCTTGTCGCACTCCTTCACCACTTGCAACAGAGTAGTGTGTGATCCTCCGGTCACGAATCTGACCAACTTGAACCAGCTAAATGTACTGTAGGTAATCGCGTCAAGCCGCAACCACTGTACTCTTGGTTGTTTGTGTTTAGTAGCAGTATGCTCACGTGAATCACCTGTCCCATCTCTCCTCCTACAACCTCCCCAAACTATCATTCATTACCCCCTGTTTCTTTCCGAGATTGCGCTATCTTTTCCCCTAATTCCCGGCCCTGCACCTTCCGGAACTTTCGCTGTGTTCACGCGTTTTCGTGTTGCAAGCTAACTTGTCCCCCCAGTGTCTGTTTGTCGGTCGTTGTAGAGTGTATGCGTGTGTGCGTGTGTGTGTCTGTATTTCTCCGTCGATCTCTCGTCATTCTCCCATCTTCTCCCCTCTCATTCGACTCCTCTCGCGATGGGGTCAATTCACTGTGCTCAACTCAGGGCACGGTCTCTCGCTATGTTATAGTCTAGCACGGAGTGAATGATACGTGATATTAGCCGCTTCCCATTGCAATTCCATCTTATGCTTTTCTTGTTGTCAAATATTATAGAATCACATGAACAAAGAACTACTTTCCCAGTATTTCTGGAACTTTTCTGATAGTCTGGTACATTGTCGGGCAACTCGAATCGCTTCATATTTGAAATGCATCATGCAATTTTTCGGTGCAATGATATACGCGAAACTTAGACAATGCTATTGAGTTCACCACCAATGACGGTTCATGCAACACTTGTACTTTGTAGTTTGGTTTGTCTATTGCCGTATATTCCTTCAGTCTTTTAGTTGCCTCGCAACTCGCACACAGTTGACTCACTCTGTTGCTCCCTCTATCTGTCTATCTCCAGGTGTATTTCACCAGACCTCAGTCGGTCTATCATAGTAGTATTGTCGATACGCTCGCATTCAATCGTGCACCGTCAAGCTTCCCACCAATCATTCTAATATCAGTCATACCGATTACAAATTAGGGTTTCATTAGTCTACCGTTAAGTGCAACTTTATTCAGCATAATCTGATTTTCTAGTAAATTTGGGGCTTACCACCCGACCGTGCCCATGAGTTCATGGTCATTGATCTCGAGCTTTGATCATGCGAACTATCGGCAGATATTCGTAGGGGGGTCAACGGCACGCGCGATAATCGAGGAATGGCGTGAGAGGATAGGACGGGGAGAGGGGAGAGAGAGTAGTAAAGCGATGACGGTTTGTGGTGCTCTTGGCATCATGCTCTCACCTCCTCATTTACCATTACACATTTTTCGCACATTTTCCATGCACTTAGCGTTCATTAATGAGAAGCTGGCCTTCGTTGAATTTGCGAAAGGTTCTCAAATGGCAATGTTCGTGTTCCGCTCACCAAGGTTCGTCAAGTAGCGAATGATTCATTTTTCTTTCCTTTCCTTGCCTCGAAATACACAATGTTGCTATGCATTGTCTTCCTTGCATTAGTTATGAGATGACTATGCGCGATAGTCGGTCCAAGTCCCAACTAAGCATAAGCGGAAAAAGATTGGTATCCAAGGCTGCGTTTCACCAATTGCATGTCTAACTCCCCTGTTAGTTATTTTCCGTCCAGGGATCATGTTCTCTGCGTAGTCGATCCTATCTCTATGCACCCCCCCTTCAATTCTTCGCGTTTGTTCCGTTGTTCTCGCTCTCCCTTCCCTATGTATACCCTTCCTGTACTTCACTCGCTCTTTACAGTTCTCTGCTTACCTTCTCTTTTGCAGTGTTTGGCACTTTGCCAACAATTTGAATTCCCACCCTACCGTACACCGTCGCTTTCCAGGCAGAAGGCATCTGATGCCGGGCGCGTACACCTTCGAGCAGGGCAGCGTCCTGCTGCAGCCTGCGGCTGACGCCATCGGGGTTACGGTAGACAAGGTACGGTAGAAGGGAGGGAGGGTTACGGTAGGTAGGTGGTAGATACGGTAGAACAGTGCATCTATCAAGATTTCACCCCCCCCCCCCCCCCTCCCTGCCCTCGCGAACCTGCTAAAAAGAGTGCTGACAAGATGGGGCAGAATGAGCAATCTGATGTGGATACCATGGGATACAGTAATATGGATATCCTTAACATAGTGTTCATTGTGATGTGTGGCGTTGGAAGTAATGCAAGGCTGAGTAATGGCAGGTGGTGGAGACTAGGCTAATTGATGGAAGGGGGAGAAGCTAGAGAATAGAGTGTAGCGTGTCTAGACTCACAATCAGCGGCGATTTGAACGTTTAGAGAGACTTTGGCAACTCTATCAAAATTTTTAGATTCAAAAACAGATACGAAAGAGTATCTACGAGAATCTGATAAGTGTACTGTACTGGTTTTACGGGCAGTTTCCCTGGATTCCGAATCACTTATAGCGTAGTATACCTATGGTGAATCGCCTAACAATAGGTAGGCGGAATTTGTTCGAAATACTTGGTAAATTCATACGTGGCAAGCGTTCCCGGCCATAAGCAAAGCTACGTACGGGTCGCTGCCACGTAGTGTAAATGAGGAAAAAAATGATGTAAATGAGTAAATGAGCGATTTGCAGTTGAACTTCGTGGCGTGCGTCTTCCTCTCCATTCCCCTGTCCATCTTCTTCCATCGCGGTCTCTTCCACTATTCAGCCCCCGTCAAACAAGCCTACTCCATGGTCATAGGACTGGCCTATTGTTGGTTCTGCTTTGGCGAGTGAGTCCTCATCACCATCATCATTTGAAAATTCAAATTTCCCGCCAAGAAAGGAGATTTTTGAGAGCAATGAAGCACCTGGTGTTCATGATCCTCGGATGCTACGCACTCATGCACATATCGCCTGCTCAACACGTGCACAGGTCGAACTTTTATTTATCTCCGGGCTTGATTATTCGTTTGCTTTGTGAAATAGGGATGGCACAATAGCCTGGACGGGCGCAAGTATAGTATACCGATCCAGAAAGAATGAAGCGAAACGAATCCAATCGCACACCACATTCTGCATATTTGGACTCTTCCCGGCCATTTAAACTGTTGGGCAGCTTACTGCAGCAATTTTGCAAGGATTGGGAAGACTGTTTCAGAAGAATATATTGACTGGATTTCTCGTAGTTTTTCTATGAATAGCCCACCCTACCAGCAAACCCTGCTAGCTCTATGATAGCTTTGGAGGGGTCTATCTGATACGCATTGCCCTACCCCACAGATCCTTTCCCTTGGACGGGAAAGGGCAGGCAGTTTATCCCTGGATTACAGCGCAGAGCAGGATGAGCGAATTCCCCAGACCGATTAGTCTACTCTCGTGTGTGTGTTTGGACAATGACGGGAGATTCATGCTGGAAATAGATGTTTGCTACGTGAACAAGACGAATTTATGGTTTAGCGGAGTCGTAAGAGCAGAAGAGGCGTAGCGCAGGTGTAGTATTATAAGGTATTCGCTTGCAGGATCATCTTCATCTTCTCGATGGCCTACCTTACATGGGTCCACTTCTACCGATGGATGTACCTCGACTTCTACTCCATCGATGTCACCGGTAGCTTTTTCTGATTGAATGAATTTACTCCTTTCCTGGCTCATCCATATAAAGCGATACATTGAGCAAATGCGCGGCGTCCATGGAATATTTGATGCGATATATGATTAAAGGGTCCCTCCGACCATCTCATTCATTTCAAGAGATAACCAATTAAGAGCGGTTGATTGATTGTGAGAGACAAGAGAGGAATGAAGAGACGCAGACAGCGAGAGGAATCTTGGCACAGCTTTTTCTCAGCAACGGCGAACTTTCAACTAAAAAGTAGAGAGTATGAAACTCAGGACATTGAGAGCTATCCAATTATGTCAAAAAAATGCATATGGTAGATATTGCCTGGAGGGACCCTTTAAATGATAAGTGTTATAATAAAGGTAACTGATGCAGATTGTAACCCAATGCAGGTCCTTTGATGGTGTGCGTGCAGAAGGTACAAACGATGGCTTTTTCATTGCACGATGGACGGGTGAAGAAGGAAGAGGAGTTGTCGCCCCTCCAGAAGAGGGAGGCCATAAGGTGAGAGGGTATGGGGGGATGGGGGGAGGGGTGGGTTAGCCAGTTCCATACGATACACTTCCCTGCGGGCTTCTTCTCATTCTTCTCCGCTCTTTTGCCTAATGCGAGTGATCCATGACACCCGCCTATAGTACACGCTAATCGTGAAAGGGGGATGAGTGGAATATTTCATGCGATATAGGAGTACGGTAGTAGATGAGTACGATAGTAGAGTAATGGTGTGGTGGCAGTCACGTGCCGGGCCTGCTTCCGTACGTGTCGTACATGGTTCACTTCCAATCGGTGCTCACGGGTCCGCTTACCTTCTACACGGACTGGGTCCATCTCACTCACGGAACACACGTCCCCGTCGACAAGAATGGAAAGGTTCACAACTTTTTTTACTGTTCTTTTCTCTATTTCTATCCATGTTCTCTCGTATAAGTAAGAAATAAGTGGCGTATTCTGTGCCTCTGAGCATCTCGTTATCTTCGAAATATAAGTGGAAGTGTGAGTACCGTACTTATGATGTGCAGGTTCCCGACGCGACGCGGACCGCTCTCGGCAAGTTGGGCAAGTCGCTGTGCTTCATGATGATAATCATCTTCGTCGAGCCTTACTTCCCGATCTCGATCCTCGATCGGAAGGACCTCAACGTAGTTGTCTGGTAAGCGACGCATGAGCGACGGAGATGCAGCGTTTTTTTCGCATTTTTCATAATTTGAGATGTTCTCTGATTAATTTCCCTTTGAAGGGTGTGCCTCTTCCACTTCACAATCATTCTCCGTCGAGTTCCGTACTACTTCGCGTGGTACTTTGGTGAGTGACGTTCATTCGTTATTTACCTCTACGTAGGATAGCAACTTCAGTGGTAACGAAAAGCGTAAATCAAGCCTAAATCATTTGAGGCTAAATGGTCATTCTCTATCGCGAATCTCATAACTACAATATTTATCATATCATATCATATCATTTATCCGTGTGTTGGGGCACGGGGTATGGGGAATGGGGAAATGGAAAGCGGAGAAGGAGGCGGGGGGGGGGGGGTTGACGCAAAACACGCTCCTATCATGTCTTACTTAGAACCCTACACACAATAGTTTGGAAATCTCTTATATTTGAGGGGATATCACCATTTCGTAGAATGGGAATGAACTCTCTCGAGACACGGCCAGCAAATGATTCAGTACGAATCCGATGGCCGGCTCCAAGATCGGTTAGCCGAAACTTAGCACCTCTCGTAACAGATGGATTGAATTTAAAGA
>LS878962.1:907791-921522 GCA_900490955.1 Micoletzkya japonica | reverse complement strand
CCCGTCGGTTCATCTCTCGTACTTGAATTCAATCTGCTCACAATCAGCCACTGGATACTGTTTACCCTCTCTCTTCTAACCGTAACCCTCTCCGCCTTATAAATATGATAGCTGCTGTTCCGTCCACCTGCGTGTTCTTCTCACAATATTAATTGCGAGTCTTCTCGTATGGTAATCTGATTTGTGTTGTTCTACACCTTTACGTTATTCTTTAGTATGGAATATCATTTATACCCGATTGAAACTCAAAGGATGGTACGAGAGTAGTGTGGAATTGTCATGGTAGAAATGTTTATTTGTACTTTTTTCGTATCGCGGTTCTTATTGCCTTCTATTTCAATCGTTTCCTGGTGTTTTCTTCCCGAATAACGAAGTTTATCGAAGTGCCAATGATGAACTAACTGTCACTGATGGAATGAGCGATTTAGCACCGGACGAAGGCAATTTATTTATTCATTCCTATAAGGAAAGATGCATTGTGATGAATGGCGATTGGGAACAATGAAAGAATGAGAAGGGAGAGATCAAACGTCAACGGGCAATTTAATGGGCAGTAAAGCAGAGATTTCACCGGAACAAAAAGAAGAAAAAACAATGATACAAAAGAAATTGGAAATACTAAATGCATGAATCGAAAAGGGAACTAGAAGACGTTAACTGGTATAGGGGAGGGTACACCGTCTCAAATTGGGCGAATGTATTCAGGGGACTATAAGGAAGTGGCCAATGCTGTATCTTGAAATAAGATGAAAAGGTACGACTACTGAAATGGAAGATGCACCACCGAAAGCTTCCGTATATAGGCCAATAGATCACTGGACAACCGCGGTTGAGATTCGATTATGTCGACGACAAGCAAATAATCAGAATACTAGGATGAGGAAAAGAGAAATGTTGGTAATAAAGCGTTCGAAATCGTTTCTTTCAGTGCTTTTGGCTTAGACCGAAACTTGATTATACCATGAATGATGGAAGAACTGAAAGGAGCGACTTCGCTACATGGGCTTAGTATCGACGCGGGGCGAGTCGTCATCGCCAAACTTAGCTATTGGAGCACGAGGGGAAATGAGCGAATTGCTGGAAGCCGGCAGTGTCTCTTGCTTGATGACAAAGCGACGAGAAGCTCTGAAGCTTGCGATTGCGAAACAGATTAAAATTGGGAATCAGATTGAAATTGGGAATCACATTAAAATTGGGAATCATATTGAAATTGGGAATCAGATTGAAATTGGTAATCACGTTAAAATTGGCAATCATATTGAAATTGGGAATCAGATTGAAATGAAATGTATAAAAAGATACAAAATGATAATAATATTCTCACGTTCCGCCCTCGTCTTCGGATGAAGCGGCCATGCGTCGTGTGGGCGAAACAGAGATACGGAAGCGACGGGTTGGAGAAGCTGCAGAGGAAAGACATGGAACACAAGGGTACACTTGTACATTATGCGAAGGTACATTTGGTTAAAGACTATGAAAAGACACATTTAGGGTCAAAGAAGCGGAGCCTTTATTCTATTTTAACCTATAACAAAACAGTACCGAGGAAAGAATCGTTCTCTAGTATACATAACATTAGTTAGTGAAGGGAAGCTGAAATATTGATACCTGACGATCTAGTGGAAGAGGCATGCGGGGGCGGGGGAGGCGGAGCATCGGATGAAGAAGACGTGGCTTGCATCTGACAAACACAATGTCTGAAATATTAAGCAAACGAGCCAAAGTATTTGAGCAGAATTATTTCAGTGTGAGAGCTCCTACCGAAATTAGGGGGGTATTCTTAGGCATCTCGGTCGCTTAACATTTATACTGTCGCCAGAACATTGTGCTAATCTCATACTACTCAATGCATAATCCATAATATTATCACTGAACGAATGTTCACTAAATACTTGTCGAGTGAAATCGAGACCTGTTGGTCGAAGCCGGAACTCGTGAGACTCGTACTCGGCTGAGGTCGATTATCAATGGGAGTTTGAGGAAGATTCTGAATAGCGACAGCCTCTTCAACTATCTATCGTGCAGCTTGTAAAAGAACGATGTAAAAGGTCTTTTTAGAGACTCAGGTCATAGTGTGGATTGAAAATCAAGAATTATAATCGTATTACGGGACTGAGAGAGTGATAAGGAGCAAAGAAGTAGGGTCCGAAAACCAAGCGTGATTTGCGTATCTATCGTCTGCATCTCATCATTCTTCCATGAGCCTGATCCCTCTCTCGGTGCCATAATGCGATCAAAAATCTTGGTTTTCAAGCCCTAAAAAGAAGAATGAAGAGAGAAGCAAGGAAGAGTCGATAAACACGCCTATCGTTCTTTGTTTTCAACTCCTAAGCTTCTATTACCTGGGGCCGAAAGAAGGTGAACGGACTCTTCGTCTTCTTTGGCTTCGGCGCCTCTTTTGCCTGAAATGCGAACAATTATAAACTTGTTTTGATGGAAAAAAGCGGGAAGCAATCATACATCGTCTATGGACGGCCATGGTTGGAACTCGGGACAGATATCGCCACGGTCGAACCTGCAATTATTTAGTTACCTTTTTCGTTCAAATTTGCGACAGACACTCCGATTGGGTTATGGTAGCTTATGAGGTGGCGTTCTGTATTTAAGAGGAATGATGAAAAGTCCTTTTTATATTTTCTTATAGATTTATAAATTTGAAAATTTTATTTTGCTCGAAACACCTTCAACTCAAATGCAGAACTTCCGTGTGCAAGACAGGTACATGCGAATGGTAGGGAAACGATGATGAATATGAAGGATTATTCAGGAAAGAATATCAACGGGGATCAATTTCACGAAGTCATAGACTCCGGAGGGTTGGATGGCTGAGTTCGTGAAGTAGAGCCTCCTAATTTTGGGAAAACGTTAGCATAGATCTACAACAGAGTTATGATAATGTCTGGAAACCCCGTAAGATCCGGAGAGAACGAAGAGGAATGGAGTGATAGAGTAGCTGAAGGATTTCGGACCACTCTAGATATAATAAATGCGTAGCCTTTTCCAAATAACCGAAAGCTTCTCTTTTAGTTAACTGTTCTTTTCCTAATTTCAGACAGACTCCTCTAGTTAGGGATTTAGCGATTCACTTCTTGTTCTTCTTTTTATTGTCTGCCTTCGATCCGTCATCTCGCATGGAACTCTCCTGTCCACTCCTCGCGTCTTCCAATTGCCTACAAAGTACCGTGAAAAGATAGTTTATATTCTTTTTGTTATTTACGCCTAAAGAGCCTGTTCAGAAGTATGGTAGCGTTTTGAATTCGTGGCTTGAGTGAATGAAATCGCATAAGATTCGAATACCCGAGGATGATTCGATCTAATAAAAGAGAGCGAATATGACCACAAACTCGTGGTCTTTGCATATGACAGTTCAACTGTCATCAATTTTACAAAACCGAAGTAGGTATTACCTCGACGATTCCTCCTCTTTAGTAGTCGCCAGATGCCGATGCGAAGTCTTGATGTCGTGTTTACTCGTCGACGGAATGAGCCTGAGTGTCAGGGTACTCCATCATTACGGTAAACTCGACAAATGAGGATACGAGGATAGAGCACCGCACCGCAAACTGAGAACAGACGGAAGGCACGCAAAAATTCACCCTCTATCTCCCAGAGTTTCTTATAGACAATCCCCTCAAGGTGGCCAGGAGAAAACTGTTCAAATAGTAATTTCTTTTCTGGCCTCCCGATGGGTGGGATTTCCTCAGATTTTGATAGAGGGTAAAGCGGAAAAGAAGAAGAAACTGATGAGTACGTGGGCATGACGCTGTCGGGGTACTCGTAGAGGGAGATGTACGAATTGCGTTTGGAAGACCTTCTGGAGGAATCACGGAAGACGACGGGATGAACACCGGACAGTTGACTGTGAGGAGGGGTTGAGGGGAGGGAAGGAGTACGGTAGGAGAGGGTGAGGGGAGGGAGGGCAAGCGGGTACGGTATTATAAGACTCGCCGGGATAAACACTCATCAGCGAGTCTTGCCATACATATCGTTGTTAAATATCCCATAGGAGATGTAGAAAAGAGCCGTGATATAGGCATGATGGTTGGCAAACGAAGTAGAATGGATTGAAGGGGTAGAGAAACTAGGAGAAAACGATATGTGCTGTTATGGGTTAGGGCACTTCACACGGAGGAAAAGGTTTGTGATTTCTTTGCTGATGAAATTCGAGGTTATGAAAAGGAACCAAAAAGCAAAAGGGGAAACCTGAGGGAAATGTCACGCGGAAATCCACGAGATTTCGATGACGGGCCGACCTCCATGTTCATGAGGAGGTTACTGAGAGGGAAGAGGGTTACGGTAGGAGTGAGGGTTACGGTAAGGACTAGTGAACGGTACACGGAGGAATGGAACACGGCAGAATCTTTTTCATTCTTTCCTTCAGTATGTAGCCTCTTCTTATGACCAAATGTTTGAGAAATCACAAGATTGCATAATGCTAATTTGGTAGAGGAGCAGCGTAGATACAGCTATTAAATATACCTAAAAAGAGCCTTACCGTATCTCCTCAGGGGTTGCGATCTCGATGACATTCGACTGAATGTCCAGCGAATTCATGGAGGGTGACTCTCGGTAGCCTGAAAGATCAAAGATCAACTTCCAAAGATGAAAGATGCCTCTGCCACTGACCCTTCGAGTGTCGATGGAACTGCCCGGAGGCGGAGTGGACGATGGCCCTGCTGGACGAGAGGGGCCCGGGAGAGGTCATCGACCGGTCGTCGCCTGTCTCTGGGGAGCTGCAGAGATCGGAGATCGGAGATCAAAGATCAACTATCACTCATAGATAATACAAGACCAAAGATCAAAGAGATCAAAGACCAAAGATCAAAGAGCAGACCCGAGTTCGCGGGCGAGTGGCGGCATGACCATGGTTTCAGCCGTCGTGGATATCGGGGGCGGGCCCTCGATCTCCTCCGTCTCTTCGGTTTCACTCTCTGAAGAGGAAGAGGAGGACGAGGAATCGGATGCCTTCAGGGAGGGATCGGGCTCCTTCTGAAAGATGCAACGACTTTTTTCTCGCAGTTATGTAATAGTTCAGCTTTTAGCAAGCATATCGATTCGACATCTGGGAGAAGCCTTGTTCGCCGCGCATATAACATGGAAACCCCGTGCCAACGTAAGGGCGTTCGAGGCAGACAAGAGTACACACAGAAAAATATGTATAATATGGAATACATTGAAAGCGTTAAAAGAGACCCTTGCCACATTGATGTATACCAGAGAATACAATGAATGTATTGGGATGAGTCCAATGTATGCGTGCGTATACATTTATGTATTCCGAGCTATACATTACTCCCAATACATTCAATTCTTTATACATATTTTTCTGTGTGTAATGAATGCAGTTAGACTCCTTCCCAGAGCTGTGCATGCGTCTTCTTTTGGTCGAATGTGTTTCATTGTGCTTGATGAAGGAAGAGACGCGCTGCGGTTATGAATGAATGATGCGTGCAACACAGACATCGAAAGTACTGTGCTCAAGTACTCTACTACTCCTCCTCACCCCATTGTACTGTCTCCACGGTTCCCTCCTCTTCTCCTCGATCCTCGTCAGATGCCTCCTCATCCAACTCCTCTGCTGCTCCCGGTCACGCGTTTCCGCTTCCTGACAAATAAGGAGAAATTATATTGTCACCAACGGTACTTTCAAGAAGTCTCTTTCATAGCCATTGCAGAATGCAAGTAGAATTATTAGGTATCCTCGGATAGACTAACATGCTTGACTAGGCATAGTTAAGGTAAGTAGTGTACTGGGAATAGCACATTTTGGCTTAGCTTCAGTAGTAAAATGCTATCTTACGATGTATTCAATAGATAATCACCCCTCCATTCCCTCCCCTCTCAATTCCCTTCCCACGGTGTTCTGAATGTTCGGAGAGCGAGCGAGGTTTACCTTATTATACAAAAGCTACAGTCTACCACACCACTTGTAGTTTAGTCGAGAATTATTTTTGTATGAAAATTTGCAGTCTTTTTGTCTTCATTCTCAGCTGCTGCCAGTTCGCGATGGATTGTAGCCGTATCGTATCCAAATGTCGGTCGCACGCTCGCTCTCCGAACAATTTGCATTTCTTCAGAACATAGTGTTCCCTTCACCTTCTTTCCCTTCGCCCCTCCGGCCAACTCGAAGATCTTCTTTTTCTCCTCCGTCCTCTCATGGTACAGCTGCTTCTGCAGATCGGAATTCGCCTCTCGAAGACCCCGGACGAGCGAGAAGAGGAAGTAGATGATGAGGCTGAAGGAATTAGGAGATCCACGATATTTTTTAATTCTACACTTCTTATCATATTTCTGCACCTCTTTTTATTTCTATACTTTTTGTATCTATACTTCTTATCATAAGGACAAATATTCCATAGTGCACGTCGTATGCCTTATAAAATTTTTCCGGATAAAGTTTTTAAGGTCGCTTACATGAGGAAGATGAGAATGGGAATCACGATGCCCGGAGAAGCGACGGTTCTGAAAAGCGAAGGGTTCTCCAAATTCCTCTTGACAAGTGGCAAGAAACTAAAGATTTGGAATCGGTTCCTTTTGAAGCTCATGTTTCACACATCATTCATAACCGCGACGCGTCTGGCCTCCAAAAACAACGAAACATAGGTATCGCCGATAAGGAACCGATATTAAACCTGTACTAGAATCGTCGCTTGGATTTGTCTCACTTGATGTAGTCAAGGATCTTCGAGTCCACGCGCTTCTCTATCTCCTGCGTTACCACGGAGTAGAACCATTCGTGGCGTCTTAAAAAGTTTTATAATTAAAGTACACTTATAATACTCTAATTCATCGTCTTTTTCTTCAATAAAATTAAAGCTCAAAAAACGTACGCAAAGGGTCCGCATCCCCTCGAGGGATGCCTGTTGGCAATGACCCATCCAACTGGAATAGTGCACATAACCAGCCACAGGAGCATGATCCAAAGATAGAAGTTGGAGGATCTGAATGGGTACGCAGGATGACACTGAGGATCATCAAAGATTACTTGGATGACGATAGTAACTTCTGGCAAAACTATCAAAAGAGTTCTCCCGATGACAGATGACCCAGTCATCTAAAGTCTATTTCTGTCTGCGGCCTCTTCATTCCTCTCCCCTCCACAGCATTCCGCCCGGTGAACAATGTGTCTAATAGCGAAATGACCACTGTTTTTGAATTTTCTCAAGAGTATCTAAACCAATCACCACCAAATTTTCAGAACTTGTTGAATTCATAGCAGAGAGCTTATCTTTTTGAATTCATAATTTTCCGTTCCCTGGTTCGCCTACAGGATCGGATCCTATGCGCGAAAACCGCTACTCGCTATTATGACGATTGGAATGCTGTGCCTCCCCCTCTTAAGTCTTGCACTTTGATGACGCGGTCATCGGTCATCGGGAGAACTCTCGGCAAGGTTGATGAGTACCTGCTGGCTCGAAAGATCTCCCTCGCAGGCACGTTGCATGTCATGCAGGCCCAGGCACTGCAAAGAACAACATGGTGTATTTGTATACCAACAGATTGGTATATTACTTGCAGGGTGTGTTTCATGGTATATTTATATACCAAAATGCTGGAATATTTTCGCTCGGTCAGTGCATGACTAAGAACGCAATCTGTTCTTTCGTTATCTGAACTGTTTACTCTTCTGCTCGGGCACTATTTGGGGATGCGAGATATAATACAAGCTGCGAACCGTATGTAGACGATGATGATGAGCTTGATGTTGTTGAGAGCAGGAAGAAGAGGAACGAAGAAGAGACCCAGCCAGATCATGCCTAAGTTGCTTACACTGAGCGAAATTACCCCAGCTTACGCCTTATGGGGTAAATTCAAAAGCTCTTTTACCCCAGATGACTGGTGTAATTACAAATTTACCCCAGCAAGTCGGTGTAAATTTTACCCCATGAGGCGTAAAGCTGGGGTAATTTCGCTCAGTGTAGAGTTCGCTTTGTCACTTTTTCTCCCAGATGGGTTATTCCATAAATACCAAGACACGTCTGCACAGCATGAATACATGAATGCATGAATACTGTCGATCTTCGCATTTAAAATTGCGTTCCGACGGTAGTGATTCCGTCTTCCGTTGGTTACTTGCACTTTTGGCTGTGCACTTATGCTAAATAACGCAAGTCCAATCAAGGATGCGCTGAAAGAAAATTTGAATAAGAGGACCGACAATGACACAACCGTAAAAAGAGTGAGAAAGAAAAGCTACCTAACAATAAGCCTACAGCGCTTCGTTTTCAGAATATTTATACGAATCTATCCGAACCGCTTAGAAATCCGTTTTCATGCTATGTCGATGCGCACGACGTTTTACCAGTCCGAGTTCCAAAATTCCGAATGTCTCTGCGTCTCTTTAATTTCCATGCTCTCTCGCCTACACTTTCTTAATTTGCATACGAATCTATTCTACGCAGCAGGACGTAGAGGCTGCGTGGCTACTCACACGTCCTTATGTTTTGGTCCCGTGCCAGAAAGGTAAATATTTGGCCTGTTCCTACCTTGGTTGTTGATGATGTGCAGCACGTTCTCAGCTACCTTGAACTCACCGTACTCCGGCTGCAAACACAAAGCACATACTACAAAGATCAAAGATCAAAGATCAAAGACCAACTATAGTCTTTTTATAAAGATGAAGACCGAACTATAAATGAGTACTGACAAAGGTTGTCTCGATGTCCCAGCACCACCACGAACTGCAGTACTTGATCCAGAGACCGCGCAGGAAGTCGATGACTAGAATGGAAGCCACAGTGAAGATGAGGTCCATCGTCACCAGCTTCACAATTTCCTGAATTACTCATTTCTTCATCCATATTAATTGTTTCACAAAGCGCTCTATTGCTTAACGGTTTTCTATTTAGTAATTCAGTTCTCTTCATTGTAAAATATATATATTTATTTTTCGTGATTTGATACAATCGAAAATACTCCATTGAGCAGCATTCGATTGCTCTTAGCTTTCTCCTCTAGTTCTATTCGAAATTGAGGAAACTAGCGGCGCGGGACCTGCGTCTCTCACATTCTAGCGTACTCTCGTAATGCAATTGTTCTGTTCTATTCTGTTCACTCGTTGTCAGTCTTTCTCTCTCATGTCAAAGCAGACAATGCTATATGCACACCCCTTATTTTCGCCCTATTTTGCTTGCTCATTGCTGCTTTGTTTTCATCCTTCTCTCCTCTCTCTCTCACTCTCTACCTACTTCGCTACAGTGCTATCATCCACTTATTTGTTATCATTGCCAGACTCTCGAATTTTGCGCCCTCTACGCCACCATATAATTCATTTTTTTATGCTGCTACAGTTTTCAGATAATGATGTCCTCAGCCATAGCATGTTCACTAGTTTTTCTTCTACTCCTCCAGGCAAAGGCAGAAGAAGACATACTGCGGTTAGGTGAGAGCTTTTCTTCGTTTCTGAAAACTCATGTCTTTAATTTCCGAGGACGATTTGTCCCTTGATCCACGGCGGCCATCACAAGACTGCGAGGAAATGTGCAATAACAAATGCGTCAACACTGCGCCCAAGGGTAAGCTGTATTCCCGATTTTTAATTTTTATATTAATATTGACGAAAAAGTTCCGTCAGTAAACTCATTCCTACTTTGTCTGCACTCTCTTCATACCGCTTCGCTCTCTCGCCGGAAGTAGGAATGAGACGACTGATGGAACATTTTCCTCAACCATAGTTAAATACAATGCTCAAAAATTGCTGGAGCGGAAAATAAGTAATTGTTCTGGAGACGTCGTTGTTGTTGACTGCACAGAGCGAAATATCGACACGGCGTGACCTTGGGGAATATTTTCCCCAAGAAATCGGTAGGAGGAGGACGAAATTTCCCCAGGCGGCTAGGGAACTTTCGCTGAATGTATGGTTGAGTAAAATGCTCCGTCAGTCGTCTCATTCCTATTTTCGTCGAGAGAGCGAAGCGGTATGAAGAGAGTGCAGACAAAGTAGGAATGAGTTTACTGACGGAATGTTTTCGTCAATAATAGGAAGCGAAGCTGCAGTCACCCCACCCCTACTCATCGCCCCTCCCTACAGACCAGCCCTTCCGTTGCCGTGTCCCTCCCTGTCCCAAGTACGGGTGTGATGCGGACTGCACGGGCCGTTGCTTCTTCGTCGGTCGCTTCCTACCCTACTGGCTACTCAGGACCCGTTGAGTCTCTCCCATTCCAACCTCGTACTAGATACTCTATGTCTAACCGTACTATCGTTATAAACGATAAACCTATGTTGAACGCCATGTATGATGATGGATAAATTAGAGTTCCGCATGAGAGTTTTCGGATGGTTGCGCTTCATAGTGGTCGTAGAAGCAGCAAACCATATATGGATACATTATGACCGTACGCATAAAATACATATAACAGCGGAAAGAAGTGCTATTATATTTTAATAGAAGAATAAATGGCAGCAAAAAGGGTAAAACGTACCTGGCCAATCATAGTCTCCCAGCAGATGTGCTCGTGTAGATGGTGATCATATGAACGGCCAGTCGGTCGTACTAGGCCCGCCACTCAAACAATCTCCCTCTCTTTCTAGTTACAACACTATCTATTAGGGTTGACAACCGTACTGGGGTCGGTTTCTCCATGCATACAAGAATGAAATGCATGACAAGCATTCTATCGTGAATAATAATCCTGAAAAATAGTACAAAAAGAACCGGTTTGCCAACCCTAGTATCTATTCAAACCACCTGGGCACAAAAGAACAACTACTCAAATCTCATTTCTATAGTTCAAGCTCAACGGCCACTGTACATCCATACTCTCTGAGGACCAAGGACCAACAAAGAATAGGAAAATGAAAGTAATAAAATTGGAAAAATATATATGAACGATAATAAAAGATCACCTTTGGGCGATTTCGTGGCCAGCGTTGATGTGGTTGGCGGGGGTGGAGTGGGATTGGTGGGGACGAAGATCGTGTTCTGTAAGGGGTATACGATGGTGGAATAGGAAGAACATGAAGAGTATCAGAGAAAGTGTGCGAAAGTGGGACTATCAGACGCATTTGGAACAGAAGGAACGGATGGACCGCTTTATTCTGTCATAATATAACGATAAATTTTAATTATCACTATTAAGAAAAAAATTGCAATACTATATTTTAAAATCACATAATAAGTAAAGAATTATCGTCATATCGCTAGTCATTTTCTCTCAAAATCTTTGTATAAACGATTTTGTTATGTCGGACTTGTTGTGAGATCTCAGATGTACCTCTCTATAGCAGAGCCTCTACCCTCTCACCGGTCTCTGTGTCGTCGTGGTAGTCGGCCGTGTTCTCTGTGGAACTCCCGGTCGAGGCCGTTTGGTAGGGCGGAGGGTGTGCGGACCGCCGTATTGCTGAAGGCAACAGCGTCTAGGGAACGACGACTTATCTTGATGGGAAGACGGATTAAGGTTGCAACTTTCTTTTAATAAATTGCTTTTCTGTTTAGGTTCATCAAGCATTTCACCTTCCCTACATACTGCGCGTTACTTTCATGAGGTCATTCGTGTAAATAAAAGCTAGTAACCAAAGACCGTGCTAGTTAGTCTACAACAAGTACGCGAAGCATAACAATATCTACACGAGTTGTTTTAGAGCATAATATTTATACTCATATACTCACGAAAACCGACTGTAATTGGCCTATGAACTGACCGTAGCATGCTTCCCAGGCATCCACGGAGGGAAGACCTTCGGGGGAGGAGTGAAGATGGGAAGGGCGGCAGAGCCGAGGTGGTTGGCACTGCAGAGAGACATCGCTAGAGGGCTAGTGAATATACAGGAAAGAATACACGTGTCCAATTGAGGCAAGTGGAGAAACAAACGAACGTAAACGAGCCGTCTTGCTGAGTGGAATTGGCAAGAATCGCATTGGGATTGTGGACGTTGAGTGGCCCGTACTGCGGGTGAACCTAGAGAGGGAATACTTCAACCGGGCTCCATAACGACCGTACAAATACGTTCCGAACTCACTGCACCTAACGTGCACGGTGAAGCACATTCTATGTACAGGCACGAAAACGAGCACATATTTTCGTGTGTAAGTATCGGAGCAAGAGCGCCACGGTCTCAATACCATTGTATGACCGTTGCAAGCTTGCCATAAACCATAAAGGGAAAGCTTACCATGAAGGGAGTTGGCGTCGCTCTTTTCAATCGCACTCTCGTAGCTCGTGATATCGGAGTTGTCTGAAAGCTTGCCAGTGTCACTGTCAATAAATCTCTCTACGTAAGTTACTGCAGTCGATATCGTAGTCCCTCTCCCACTCCGACCCACCTCGTTTTCCGTCCTCCACCTCTTCTCGCCCTCCTCCAACACATCCACAAACTGTCCGGGGGAGGAGTAATTGCGGGACAGGTAGTCATTCACCTGCATCCGTCCCTTGTAGCAGTTTATTCGGAAACGAAAGCTTTCCCAATTTACAAGGGCTTCTTTTATTCCCCTTGCATATATAATATTATATATATATATATATCTACATCGATGATGTACAATGAGATGGCAAACGCCGTTTCCCGCAATTTGTATTGCAGTCAATCTATTATAGAAGGGATTTTGTTTGCCAAAGCGATAAATCCACTTCTCCTCTTACCACCATCTTGGAGACAAGAATGGGAAAAAGAGATAACGAGATAAACTGCTATTTCGTTCTTTACTCGTGCCGTGAGCTAAACGGTAGAGCATTCCATTCAGGTCTTTTTGACCAATATGTTTCGCTGCTTTTGGTGACGAGACACGTCGTTATGAATGACGTATGAAACATATACATCAAAAAGACAAAAAATAATGCTCTACTACACTCAGCGAAATTTCACCACCATACCGCACCTAGTGAATCATTCACCACACAAATTTCACCAGCCCGCTGGTGAATTGTGCGCCTTTCACCAGCGGGCTGGTGAAATTTTTGTGGTGAATGATTCACTAGGTGCGGTATGGTGGTGAAATTTCGCTGAGTGTAAACGGTAGCCAACTCTAACCTCATCCCTTCTCCTTCTCCTTTCGGTCGGTCTATCAAAGGCGCCCTCCTGGTCACTCTTCTGCAGGGCGTTGATCTTCTCGAAGAGCGCGAATATCAGAGTGACGTAGTTGAGGATGTACAGGATAAGCACCCTCAATCAACCGTTTGCCAATACTGACACTCGTTAATAAAGAGTCTTTATCACCAGTTATACAGGGGAATCGAGTGTCAGTATTGGCAAGGAATTGAAGGAAGTCCAAGTGGTGGAAATAGAGCAACAAAGAGTCTTGTATGGTCGAACCTGGCCAGATGAACCCGTAGCGACGTGCGTGGATGGTAGGCTTCCATGCGACCGATGAGATCGAAGATCATTGGGAAGACGTGGGTTATGGTAGAGACGACTGAGGGCACCTGCAGAGAGCAACATCTTGCAAATGCAAGTGAACGAGCTAAAATGTTTGCGCCAAAATCTTTTCCACGTTAGAGCTCCTATCAGGAGCAATTTGCGGCATCTAGTTTGCTTATCATTTGCACTTTTGTTTGAACATTGTGAATTTTTACTACACTTTCTAAGAGGACCATAGTCTCTCTAGCAATAAGAAGACCATAATAGGAAATGACAGTTATTGTAGGAAATAATAGGATAGATGATACATCGTAATATTTACCTGATTCTTCGTAAAGAGCGTTCCCTCCTCCTCGACGGCAGTCTGACTCCTCCTCACGGCGAACGAGATACAGTAGACTGAGAAGCCGATCATCCCGAAGATCATGATGTTCGCT
>LS878962.1:883981-907691 GCA_900490955.1 Micoletzkya japonica | reverse complement strand
ATATATATATATATATATATATATATATATATATATATATATATATATATATATATATATATATATATATATATATATATATATATATATATATATATATATATATATATATATATATATATATATACTATAAGGGAGCTTTTCGCTGCAATAGCTTTCTGCAGTGATTGTGCACACGATTGATAGTTCCGTGAAAGAGAGGTTTGATCCTTTGAATGTATTGATCTGATGCTATCCTCTCGCTCTCGAGCGACAAGTCGAGCAAATGTTAGCCAGCCGACTGGACACAAAGGCGGGGAGGGAAAAAGAACGGAGAGAGGGATGTGATAGAGGAGGGGGGGGGGAGTATAGAGGGACAGAGACCCCTTACCCAATATCCGGAGTGACAATTGCAAACACTTTATCTTCGTTTTGTGCTCCGCTCGCTTCTCGGCTATTGATTCCTGCAAGGGTGCTTGGGTGAAGTTGGAGAAAGGGGAAGGGGCATTAGTAAGGGTGTATTTTTCACCCTTCCTTCCTTGTCTAGGGATCATGTAGACATGTAAAAGGAACGTAGAAGGAATAATTCGGTGATTTCTGAGCGGCTGTGTAACCAAGAAAATCACAATTTCCTTAATCAATTTTCTTACGAAAAAGTTTACGCGGCATGAACGACAAAACTTTTCCTTACAAAATAATTCTAAGCGAGAAATAGGTTAAAATGAGCGTACTCGAAGCTTGATGACCACAGCCATGACAGTATTACTGGCAGTGTCGGCATTACCGATTGTGTAGTCCCAACCAGTGAACACCTACGAAATGTAGAATTGATTATGGCACTCTCCTAGAAATATATAATTATGAAAAGGAGAACTACATCCAGTAAAGAGCAATACTGGTTTAATTTAAGCAAAATGATTGATGGACAGACCTTCCAATTGAAGATGTATTGCTCCGCTTTACTACCGGCTAGCTTCGAGAAGCGCGCATTTTGAGCCATCCTCAAAGCAGAAATTCGTATGGAAAACGTCGATTGAAAATGTTCATAGAATGGAATTCATTGGAGAAGACCACGAACCTCCGAAGAATGGCGAAGAATGAGTATGCGAAGATAAAGAGAACTACGAGAAAGTAGGCTAGTGGAAGGGCATACTGAAATCAGAAATGTGCTTCCTCAAATTTATGTAAAGCTCTCTAGTAGAGCATAACTACAGTTATTTACAAAAAAAGCTCGATGTGAATTGGATTAGAACGCTTTGTATTATTGGCGAAACAGTTCCGTCAGCAAACTCATTCCTGCTTTGTCTACACTCCCTTCACACCGCTTCGCTCTCTTTTCAGAAGTAGGAATGAGACTACTGACGGAATTTTTTCTCAACCACAAAAAGAAGAGCGGCTTACTCTAACAGTCCTCGATACGAACGGGTCGTCGCTGTAGTAGCCGTAGAAGATGGGCGAGTACCGTAAGTAGCCCTGAGGCGAGGGAAAATAGGACACGAAAGTTGAGAAGATCTTCTCTTCGATACGGAGCTAACTTATTTCTTCTTTCATGAGAAATAGGCATATATTATTGACGACAACGTTCCGTCAGTGAACTCATTCCTACTTTGTCTGGACTCTCTTCATACTGCTCCGCTCTCTCGTCGGAAGTAGGAATGAGACGACTGATGGAACATTTTCGTCAACCATAGCCATCTGTAGATATATAGTTGAGTGCCTATCAGACCATGAATTCATTCTATCTTTCGAGTGCGTTCTCTCTCTACCCATTCCCTTCCCCTCTCACATCAAAGTGCCACACGACAGCCAGTTTGTCTGCGTGTCTCCTCTCCTGTGCCGGGATGACCTTCCTCGTCCACGTTCTATTCAGTCTTCCTCGATCGCCCGTCGCATCCGCGATCACCTGATGACCGCAGAGTAAACGTTGTCAGTCTTAGTGTTGGCCAAATCGGGAGAGATTCGCATTTCTACTCGCGAAGGAGCGGAGCAGAATGAAGAGACGCAGAGATAAAAAGGAATGGAAATGAAGCATTATCTCCCGATTTTGCCCACATTGCTGAGTCTGTCAGTCTCAGACGTGTCTCATTCCCTTACTCTCGCACCTCTCCGTTGATTTCCGCAGAAGGTCAACAGTGTCCCATGCATGCAGTCAAAGGTATCCGAGACACCGTTAAACTTGAGCGGAAACGACCGGGGTTGAGTTATCTTTCCGTCTCTTTATCAATTGAAAGAATCGACCGCATTCTGTGCCATACTGCACTTCACTGAATTTAGGCGGATCTTCATCGTATATGCTTGATTCCAAATGCGTTTAGATAAATCCATCACTTTTGCGTAATCGTCTCATGCATGCTGGAAGTATTTCACTCCATTGCAACTTCCCTGGATGTGTTAACCGCTGTTATGCCATCGCCCAATCCTCACCCCCGAACACCCCTCTGTCATGTCTCTATCGGCATGATGAATGACGCGCTCACAGATAGAAGCTAAGCTTATCTTATGCATCTTCCCCGGACTCTCTCACCCCTCCCACCTTCTTCCCCCTCCCCCTCTCGATCCGTCATAAATCAGTCCTAGTCTGTCCACTGCCCCATGCCTCTTCCCTCCTCTGTCTCATCTCTCTCTCATTCCACAGCTGTTTACTTCACTCTCTCCCACTACTTTCCACTCAAAAAGCTGACACATTGGTTGACCAACCCAATGAATGAAAGGAGGTGATAGTGGTCAAGAGGAGAAGGCATCGGGGCAACGGATAAGAGAGTTACTTCCGAAATATTAATCGTACGTTATTTAGCAGAGTATCAACTAAGAATCAAGAAATAGCTAAAAGTGAGATGTGCTTATCTCATTTCTGGTATATTCTGGCCGACCTCAGGAGCGACGACGAAGGCGATAACGAGAAAGGAGATGACGAGGTTGACGAGGACGATCCATCGGAGGAAGGTGAAGTAGGACGAGACGACGGACCCGAAGTGACCTGACGACCACCTTTACTTCAGTGAATGCCCCCCGTAAGCACCCATACCTGCTTCCTATGCACCCTCTTCATATATTCGCACTCTCACAGTACAAATGGCCAGGCCGAAGCATTTTCCTCACAAGAGTCAAACTTTATTTTCGCGCTGTGACTTGTCGTAAGATTAGCAGTTAGCTGTCTTACGCCTAAATACCGTCGATTTGGAACAGCCAAAGTACCGACGACCTTTTAGAATGGAAACTTAGACTGGTCTCGTTCCTCTAATTGTAATCCCTTTCCCTTTCACCACCAAAATGTGCGCGAGTATGTATTTGCAGTCGCGTGAATCTTCCCTTCCATCCGACACCTCCGGAATGCAAGCATTGCCCCCAGGGACAAGTCATCGACCCCCGCTAGAGAGAACGAGACACATACACAGAGATAGCAAGCACGCATTTTTCACACCCCCTTTCTATCTTTCCATGTACCGCCGCTCTTAGGGAATTGCTTGAATTCATTACTTTTTTCTCAGAAGTGGAACTGTATAAGTTATACATGTTTGCGCCGTATTCTTCTATGTGCAAGGCCAGATTCACAGTATTCTGGCAACACGGAAAATGTTAAGCGAACGAGATGCCGAAAAATAACTCTGATTTCGGTCGGAACTCTCGCACGGAAAACACCGTATCCTAAGCATTTTACATTTAGAACATTGTGGATTCAGCTAGTCCCTCCAATCGGATTGACAGACTTGAAAGGGAACGGGAGGCCAGCTGCACTTCTATAGAGAAGTGTTATGCAAATAAGCTGAGGATTGGTGGAGGAACCAGCGATTGAGATTGAGAAGAGAGTAGAGGCTTCGAAATATATATGCACTTGCAGTATGGTCTAGCAAAAAGATTTGTTATTTGTAGCCTATTTTCAAAGTCTTGCGAGGGAAGCATTGATCTTACTGACGGAACTACTAATAAGAGGGAGACGAGCTCACTCTCTATCCGCTTGATCTTGCCCTCCCACGGAATGAGGTACATGCGAAAGTTGTACATGTACCGGCGAAGAATCTGCAAAGCATGGTGAGCACTTATCCAGAAAAAATCCATTTCACCAAATCGGTCGTCTCATCAACACCAAGTGAATGAAAGATGAGGTAGATACGTTAGTGAGGGAAGTTCTCCTTCGACAATGTCAATTCCTTACTTGTAACCGCTTGTTCAGTTCCTCCATATAGAGATGTCGCTTCGGGACCTTCGACTCCTGTTGCTCGAGGTACTTTTGTGCAATACTGAAAGCATTCTTTAACTTTTACCCTCTATCTCTACCTATAGTGAAATAGAAGGATACGTCAGTTAACAGTTCCGAACATCAGGGAGGGAGAGAGTGCACGACAGCGAGAGAATTAGACACATTTTGGAATTAAAGAATCCGTCGGACCATTTTACTCTAGGTATAGTACACCTCATTCTCAGAGCTTCTCACTGGATCAATTTACCGCTAAAAGATGAGAAAGAGTTCAAAAGATCAGTAAGTTCCGTGCACTTTCCCCTCTCCATTTCCTCAACGGAATCACGCACATTCCCCGAACGTCCCCCCCTCTTCCGCTCCCCCATGATATTCAACTTACTGAAGCATACGCCGCTTCCTGTTCATGCTCCACGGCTGTGTTCGCAGCGTCTCGATAACCTTTAAAGATCAGAGATCAAAGATCAAAGATCAAAGATCAACCTCTTTCTTTTGCCTGATCTTGTTCAAGAGGTCCTGTCTGGTCAGCGGCTTTCCATCCTCTCCAACCTCATCCTTCGGGCCAAGAAAGGCCTCTCCCTCTCTGCAAGGACTCACGTTATTTTGATTTACACGAGTATACAAACGACCTAATTTGAACATTCCAGAGAGAAAGCCGCTTCGTGCACAGAGACAACAGACGAAATCAACACCATTCTTCTTTTGTTTTTATCCCGCGTTTCTATGTAAATGCATAAATATCTATCTTATAATAATAATAATAATATTTATGCGATTTCACAGAGAAATGCGTGAACAAAGAGAAAAGAGAATAAAAAGGAGCAGTGAAGGAAAGAAAGACTAGAGGGAACAAACAATAAGCCCGATAATTACGTAGTTGACATACGGTCAGCGTTAAAGGCTCTGGCTGAACGCATGAAAAAGTTGTTTGTTCTATAGCTCTGGCTCTTACATGAGTATGCAAGCATGAAACCGGGCCCTCTGCACCTAGTAGCCCGAATATTGTAGTGATCACTTGTATTATTAGAGAGCCGTGTTTTCCCGTAAACTAGATTGAGCAGCATTTTGGAATCAATCATTTTTCTTATGGAATCAATCACTTATCCATTCCTGGAATGACCCAGGATTCTGATAAATCCTCTCCTATACGATCCTTTCCATAAAAGCTCACTGATCCGTACCAATTATTTTAACTACCTATTTATATGCATAAATCATACGGGAATGCTATTCAACAATCTCTATCAATTATACAATCATTGTAAGAAGTGCATAAAAGCAGACGATTGCCGATTGAATATTTGCGGATTGCAAGATCAGAGCATTAGGTCGATATTAGCATAGCCTAGCAATGTGTCCTGTTGAATGAGTGATGCTTCCGGAAGTCGCCCCCCTTCCATCCATCTAGTCTCCCCAAAAATGACGCATTCCCTCCTCATCGCTCTCTCCTTCTCTTCTCCTCTCTAACCTCTCCCCTTTCCTTCCTAAAACCCCTCCAGGAATTAGGCTTCAGCCTCGGGTCAAACAGCCAACACAACAGTCCATGTAGTGAAAAGTATATAGAACCCCGAGAAATCAATCAATAAAGAAAGAGCTTCGTGCTGGGAACCTAGCACTCGAGTCGTCGGCTGTTCCCTCGCGCGACGACTGCTCTCCGGGCTTGGGTGGAGGGAGGGGAACGCGTAGCTGGGCTCCTGCCACGAATGCTCTCGATTACGGTAGGTCCCCGGAAGCCCATTCGGAATCGTAGCTTATTTTAATGTCTGACGATATCCAGATTCTTTACTTGTTTTCGCCGTTCTATGTAAATTAGATAACATTAGGCGACGATTGAGTATGCTACTCCCTCGGGACGGCTACCGTATACCTGCTACCGTAGGCTTCCGAAAGACCGTAAGCAGGTCGTAGAAGACAGATTGCCTGCGTTGAACAACGGGCAGGGCTGCGAGGGCCGGGGGAAGCGACTGCTCGAACGAGTCATACGACGCGTGCGCACGCGCGGACATCCGCACGCGGACGGGAGGAGTGGTGAAGGGGGATGGTGGACACGTAGGGGATGAAGGAGAAGAAGAAGGAGAGCGAGGGGGGAGGGCGGTGCTATGAGGGGGCCAAGAGAGCTGTTGTCTCTAGCACCGATGGAATCTCTAGAGAGGGAGGGAGGGGGAGGGAGAGATATTGAGAGAGAGAGAGTGGGTCCATGAAGTCCCCCCCCCGACAGCTGAGAGAGTGAGGGTTAGCCCACTGCAGGCAAATTGCTGATCCGCGTCGTTTATTCAAGTGATAGGAAGGAGGGGAGGGGTTGTAATGGAGAAAAGGGAAGGATTGTGAGAGATGACACAGGATGGGGGAATGAGGAATGAGGAATGAGGAATGGGATTGTGCACGTGGTCGATGACACTCCGGGGTTGCCGTACGTCGTTGAGATCACTAGTCCCAGGTAAACATCGTGTTGATCCCACGAATATTGTGCAAGCAAAGCACAGCATTCCTAGCGTTCGATTAACGAATGGCCGTTTTCGTGGTGATCTATCTGTCGCCACTGTGGACACATCGCCACTGAAAGCAGTAAGCGAAGAAATACCAATTTAAAACCTTAGACTCCTCCCTATCAGTCCAAAGAGCTGCCGAAATTTGGTGAAAACTCATTCAGTCATGTACTATAGTGGAGTATATTCAGAATTAGTTGCCAATATTAGACACTTTCCTTTCGGTTGGAATGCTGGAGAAGGCTGACTAGGTATTGATTATTGTTAGTTTCGACTCGAAGGCGGTTGAGTGCGAGATATCATTAGAACAAAATGGCTAAAATTCAGTATTTCTCTAAAAAGTAATAGAGAATTTTTTTATACTTCACCCTTTACCGTATATCATCTTCATCATCTGTTTCTCGTAAAGCGTAATCATTGAAAAGACCATAATGGTCTGCTCCAGTGGAAAATTGTAAGAACCGTATTTTCACCTCGATATATGTAGTCTTCAAAATCAGCAACACTTCCATAGCACTGAACAATCTCTCGTATTAATTACTTTGAAAAGAATGTCACGTACCTACACAGTAACGCATTTATCGAAGAAATTGCTCAAACTTGTATCCCGCTCTTTCGAGAGGATTCCAAAAAATGAGTTATACCCATATTTTGATCCTTTGCACGGAGCTCTTTAGTAAAAAGCCGAAAAATTTTCAGGTGTAAATGCAGAGGACCCAGAGATAACAATGCAGAGTGATGCAGAGTTATGCAGAGTTATGGAGAGAAATAAAAAATATACGGATTTATATTTTTCTGCATTTTTTCATATTAGGAATATTAATCAGTGGAAGTTACAATATAATAATAATTAATGATAATAACTTTATTGATATATCAGAAGGAAATAGATAAATATTGGGAAAAACTTGAAAGATCTCTAACTCATATTCGTTTCTAATTGTAAGCATATCTCGAGGCTTCTAAAAATATTCTCTAACGTTCTGGGCAATAGCATTTGCAGGTTTACCTTGCGAAGTATCGACTGTGAGGGGTGAGAATTAGGGTTTAAAAACCAAACCTTTTAATCGCATTATCAGACCGAGAGAGTGATAAGGAGCATGAAAGAATGAAGAAAGTCAGACTATAAATTCGCTAATCGCGCTTGGTTTTCAAACCCTAGTGAGAATGATATTTAAAACCCTACAAATGTTTTGCGACCTCATTGTCTACCATCTCGGTCCCTCGAAAATTGAGATTCTCATTCGCTTTGCACACGTAGTCAATTGTGTATCGAGATACGCTCAGCGAAATTTCACCACCATGCAGCACCTAGTGAATCATTTACAACGAAAATTTCGCCAGCCCGCAGGTGAATTGTGCTCCATTCACCAGCGGGATGGTCAAATTTGAGTGGTGAATGATTCAATAGGTTGTATGGTGGTGAAAAAACCCATGATTCTGTGCCGCCGAAAGTGATGCAGAAAACTTTGTATACTCGAAAACTCCCTGTGGTCTCCATCGCATTGCCCACCCTTTCATTCCTCTCCTTTCTCAAATGCGCCCCATCATCATTTCCCGTTGGACGTCGTCGATTTCATTAGGCCGATTCCGGAAATTAGAAGACCCCCCTAAAGTGGAGGAGAAGAACAGACTTTTTACGCTCTCAACATGGGCGAAAAGACACGCCTCTCTCTGGGGTCAGACGAGCACTCCGTCTGGATATTGGACGAAGGCAGGGGGTATGAAAGGATACTTCGGTAGATACCTAGATCAATCCGACTGTCGAAAATTACGGAGGTGAGAGGATTAGGAGCCAAGAAAATATAGAGCGACGAAAAAAGTTCTCATATGTCCGTTCTCATCCGGGATAGTGCCCGGATAATATTTCCCTTCTCAAAACTGTCTCGTACGCCCGCTGTTTTTTTTGCACAAAGAAATACCAGATGTTTAGTTTTGGTAATCAAAAGCCACTGGTATGTTTCCTTGACAATGTCTATTAATTATCCCATGGATCACATAACCTGCCCCCAACCCCTCCCCCAACCCCTCCCCTACCCCATCCCCCACTCGCAGACTCACCCTCATCTGACACATCGCACTAGCCCTTTCTCCTCTTACCCCGTATCACCCTCCCCGTGCCCTATCATGACTCTTCATTTTGAGTGCGAGACATCCGGTCCCCTGAGGGGAAATGGAGGGAAGGAGAGGAAGGGAGGGGGAGGGAGAGATGAAAGAGAGGGAGATGAGAGGGCATGATAGGGACTAGATGACAATGAGTATCAAAGACTATGGAGTACTTCTGGTCTGCACAAAGCTACCAATTCGTCCTTCCATCACAAAATTTTAAAATGTTGAAAAACAAATCGAGAATAGTTACAGAGCATAATTTATGGATTTGGAGTGATAAAACGGTTCTTTTTCGGCCGTTTTTCATGATTACGCTTCACTATAGGTAGACTACGCCTCTCATTCATCTATTGTCCGTCCTCTTATTCAAATTTTCGTTCCGCGCATTCTTCATTGGACTTGCGCTATTTAGCATAAAGTGCACAGCCAAAAGTGCACATATGCGCGGTAAACAACGGAAGACGGAATCGTTACCGTCGGAACGCAAATTTGAATGTGAGGATCGACAATACACATGATGAGTAACCCAGGACAGTGATCCGGTTAGCACCCTATTGTCCCTAGATAGATGACCCTACGCTAGCCAATTTTCCACTAATTTTTTTTTGTTTTTTCCACTAATTAACTTTTATTGTATGAAAATAAAACTAAATGGAATCTAGGTATTCGTCATACCCTACTGCTGCCTCCCTTTCCATTCTTCTCTCTTTACCCATCTCTTCTCCTCTCCCACCTTCTCTCCTTCCTTCCATTGCACTTCATTGCATCCTTCCTTCCTTCTTTCCTTTTCTGTTCTCTCCTCCAAAATCTCCGTGTTTCGAGCGCAAAAACCCCGCACTTTGAAATGCAAATGCGGTGAATAGCTATTCTATAGTCACTGAAGATACATCCTACCTATTTAGATACTTCACCACGGTTAATCGTAGGAAGAAACGGAAACAGTGCACTCTCCTCAACACAGCGAAACTACCCATGTGGCAAAATGCAGCCTATCCATCACCACCCCATCCCCCCTACACCCTTTTCACCCCTTTCGCCCTCCTGGACTCAGTCGCCACCCCCTTTCCCCTTCCCCCTTTGCGTCCCCCTCGGGAACCGCGGGGCTATCAATCACAAGCCATAGCCCGGAAACGGAGAGGTGCGAACCAAAGTAGAGAGGACAGCGGGCAAAGGGCGTGGATAAGCACCTTATTCTCGAGAATTATCACCTAACATATAGCAATGCAAGTTCGCATCGAGTTGGAGATTTCCCAGTGATTTGGATTACTGGGAAAACATTCCCGGATTCTATTTGGAAGCAACGGAGATATTGCGCTGTTCCCGGGTGAAGGGTATTTATTGTTGAACGGGGGGACGGATTTATGATAGACAGAGAATGGAAAGGGAGAGCGGGGATCGAGGGCCACACACGGGCAGGCTACTGGTTATGATGAAAGAATGAGGAATGAGGAGAGCGGAAGGAGGTGAGTCATGCAACGATGCGCAAGGTTATGGAGGTACGGGACTGGAGGAGAATTGCAGAGCACGCAGGTAACAACAGCTAATCTGGCACTGGGTTGGAATATCGACAAAGATAGGTTGGTAGGCTATCCTAAATATGAAACGAGAGTGTGGCAATGCGAGAGGATTAGACGAATGCAAGAGGCTGACTTATTCTAGTCTGGCAATGTATAGGTGACAAGGCAAAAAAATGAAATAGCCATGCTGACAGCGCAATACGAGGTGGTATGGCCAACGATGAAAGTGAGGAAGACGAGGAATGTAGGTATGGTTGAGAAAAAAGGTTCCGTTAGTTGTCTCATTGCTACTTTCGACGAGAGAGTGAAGCGGTATGAAGAGAGTTCAGGGAAAGTAGGAATGCTTTTACTGACGGAACTTATTCGTCAATGATAGAATAGCGAAAGCACCTCACCCGACGGCGTACAAAATGTCGAAGAGTTCGTCTTCCAGTGTGAGTTTGGAGGACGATTTGGCACCCAGGGAGAAGGTTCGCTCTCTGAAGGAACGCACACAATTTGAAGTTCATCCTGCATTCAGGACTTACGCTGTTTGGCACAAATAAAGTGCAAATATAAAGTGCAAACTTTAATATAAATAACGATATACATGGTTTCATGGGAGAGTGTGCATAATAACAGATTTGAACACATTAGGAATAGAAGTAGCTGACGCAGCGTCTTATTCTCTACTGTTTTTTCGGCTAGGAGGATAGCGTAGACCGGTTGAACGAAGGCAATCGCATCGTGGAGAACAGACTGACACGTATCCATCGAGAGAAATGAAATGTTCTTCCCTATTCTAACTAATGAACTGCATTTCGCGGGGCGGTCAATGAATAAACAAGGCAATAAAACGCATACACGCACGCCTTCGCTTGTGACAGGGCGGCCTAGGCAATAGAGCAGAGAGTTTCATTCGCGTCTTTGTGGGGAGTACGTTTCACTATCAGTTGATAAAGAGCCTTGTGGGCGATGTTCCGATAAGTATCTGCTTCGCGTCCTTCTACGTTCCTAAGCCATTCGATTTACTCTTTTGTGCCTAATCATACCTCGATTGCTGCAGTGAATGCGTGGAGGCGGCGACGCCATCCCGATCACGTGAGATGTCCCTGTCAGAGATAGTACTCATCGGAGCTGTGTATTCTACCCTCCTCATTCTAAGAAGCCTACAGGAGCACCTTGTCATAACGAATTAAGATTGGGAATGTGAACGTTCACTTTTTGCAGGGATATTTCCCGCTCAAAACGTCTACAGAAAAGGGAGCGTTCATATTCCAGAATAGTTCACATTCCCAAACCTATGAGGAACCAACATATCACATAACATACATGTGCATATTCATTTTTACAATTAATTAAATATTGCAAACATGTGTCCAAACGGCGTTTGGACATATGGATGCAAGATTTTATTAATTGCTTTAGAATGAATTTGACGCCTTATAATTCTGACTTCGTGCCCTAAATTCTAAGGCAAATTGTAAGCCATTCCGAGACACATATCGTGTAATAAATATATTGGAATGAAGCATACCTGGACCGGGAAGAGTGGCGGCCCGCACTCATAGTGACGGCTGGGACGAGTGAAGGGGCGAGGGCCGCCCCCATTCGGGAGAGGACCGAGGAGGAGGGCATCCCTGAAGGGAGAGCGGAGGGAGAGGGAATTGAGAGGGAGGGGGAGAGGGGAAAGAGATCGCAGATTATGCCCCCACAAACGTGCTTAGCATCTCCCATAGCGCCCTTCTCCGAATTCACAAGAGCTCTTCATGCAGTTTGTGAACGCCTCTATATATGGTGAGATGAAGCGCCCCATTTTCGTATTTCAATCATCACTTCGGCTCCGGTTTATTGTCAGGAAGAACATGAATGTGCGTCGAGGAGTGGTATGATATCTTAGTGTAAATTCCCAGGTTGAGCAAATTGTCACATATACCCAGAGTGCGCGCTATATAGAGGCAAGGCCTACAAGCCGGAAAAAAAGTTTCAAAATGATGAGGCGCGCCGGGTAGGCGCAAGAGTAAGCAAGTTAGCGTCGTGTCCTATCTCCGACCAACTAATGTAAGCCAAGCTGAGGATGGGGACGGAAGCTAAACGGGCGACCGAGAGAGAGAGTGTGTGTTCGTCTTTATCAGGCACGAAATTGAATGGAAACGACGTGGTGGTCGCCCCCGTGGGTGTACTCTGGCCTCTCATTCTATTGTGGGGAGAAATGACCTGTCAGTACTACGAATTCCTTGAAACTATAGACGAATAAAACGGATTCGTCAATTATTACTAGCGGAAACGTTCCGTCAGTAAACTCATTTCTACTTCACACCCCATTTTCAAAACGATTTATAGCACATTAGCCACGAACGAAGTCTTTTGCAATTTGCATTATTTGCGGAATCATAGGCTGACGAGAGTGGACGATGTATCTCATAGAGTGTGCAGCGTAGTCTAACAAGCAGGAAGGCAACCCATGTTTCTCCGTCCTTTCTCATTGTCCGTCCCATTGTTCCTCTCCCTTCTTCTCCTTCGTTACCTGCTCCCATGGAAAAAGAACTCGTAAAATGGCACCTTGCTTGATTGAAAGTGTCAATATGGAGATATATCTACGAGAACCGGGCAATCTAGGCAATGGGCTACGACTTCTTGCCTAGATTAAAGCTGACCCCTAGTTGACCTTCACCATTCGCCCAGATTCAGCTTCATTGTTTATACTATGAATGGCATTCTTGACGCAGCATTAGCTTCTGCTAATACTTTCTTAGCATGGTTTCCAATGTATTGCTAATTCCTTTTCGCTTGAGCTTTGCATTCACATTTTAGTATACAAGAAATTTGATTTTGCAAGCTAATTGCAAGCTTCAGTGGTCGTTCAAGATCTGTTTCGGGGCTTGAGCAGTTCTTTAGTAGTTGAGACAATCTGTGAAGGGTGTGTGTGCTGAAAAGTGAGAGACACCACCCAGATAATGAGGGTGCGGGGAGAGTGCAATTGGTGTGGACGACGTATGGGATATGGAAGAATCGGAAGAGGAGGGGAGAGGAGAGGGGAGAGGGGAACACCGCTTACGAGAAGAAAAGAAGGGGAAAAGATATGGGAGCAACGATCAAAGATTGAAGGAACAGTTCAAGATAAAGCTTTGGAAAACGATTCAAGACTATTTCATAAGGTTACTACTAATAGAGCTGGCGAAGTCGGGAAAGATTTGCATTTTTGTTCGCGAAAGAAGAATGAAGAAACGCAGAGATAAATAAAAGAAATGGAAATCTCCCTATTTTTCCAACAGTTATATATTTACATAGTTCCTATTCTTTTCCCCTTTGATCAGCTCTTCTTGTATGGGGAGTTTTTTATAGTAAAGCTATTGATAAATAGTATCCTTGATGCATGTGGTTATTGTGAGGTGCACCCTCATACACTCTCAGTCTGACGAAGAAGACTAAGACTAGGCAGATCGCTCACTCTCAATCACTAAGCAACATCTTGTTGTGATGTGTGTCCATATTCTCCTCTCGTAAAAATCTCATCATGTTTCAACTACTCAATCGTTTCGCTCCCTTTCCCATCCACCTGTGAAAGTTCTCTAAATGTAGTCTTTCTCTGCCTTGGTTATGTCTAATCTAGATAGATGGGTTTGGGGTATAAACCCCCAATAAATATACCTTGTTTCGGGCCGGTTTTCACTCTCCCATTGAAAACGACTGAAGGTGGGATAGTGCAGTACCCTAGAAAGCAACAACTCGTTCCAACTTTCGTTGAGACAAGCATGCTTTTGCAAAGAAGAATCACGCAAAGTATAAGAAGCAAATGCAGAGATGCGGATGGTACCAGTAGTCTTTACAGATCACTCACTATCTGTCTATAAATAATTATAATAATGATAAACTTATAATGATAAACTTTCTATGGTGTGTAAGAAAGTTATAAGAATCTCTATATGGCAAACCAAACCAGAAATAAGGAGCAATGACGACAAGGAGGCAATGACCATATTCGCTTTTTTCGTAATCATCAAGATTAGGTATTTCCAATCTTATGCGATTTCATTCAGACACTATAATTTCGCAAAAGCGGATATATCAGCTGACTGAAATTAGATACAAGTCTGATTCATTGACCCGTTTTCACATTGCTCTGATCACACAACGACCGAAAAAGTTGATGTGAACGGAAAGCTCAAATTGCATGTCAGGGTTGGCCGCGAATTTAAAATTCTACGATCGATATTCGTGGGCCGGCTCCTTTAATGAATTGTGTGGATTGAAAAGTTTAAAAACATACGGACGCTTTCGACCGTTCGCCTTCATGTGATCATGAGATTTGACAAGATATGAGGCTAGTGTGGTTATGAAATGAAACGTAATAGAGGATGGGACAACGAAAAGGAATGTGCAACGCTACTAGCCGTCAGATATGAAGAGGGTAAGAGAGAGAGGGAGAAGAGGAGAAGAGGTATAGAGGAGAGAGAGGGGAGGAGAGAGAGAATCAGGAAGCGAAAAGGGCTCGACTTTTGATTGATCCTATGACAGACGAAGAGCGTCTACGAATTTCCCTCCTCAGGCTTTTTGTCAAGCGAACCAAGGGCTAGGTTTCGATGAAACGATTAAACAATGAAACGCATGCATCATTTCGATAATGGCCAAACCACATAATCTCATTGTTCTCGATTACCTACTCATCTCTTCATCACTTCCAGAATATGCTACCTAGCTCTTGGGAGCGCGTGTGCACAACACATATTTAAATGATGCGAAATTGAAAATTAGCGCACAAGTGGAACGCGTGTGAACATGAACTTGTTGCATTTCCAAAATGAAAGAGTATGTATCTATATATTTTGAACCCGTTGTGGTAGAAAAAAGTTTGAATAGGTAGAATAGAAGAATACGATAACGTCTGCTGATGTATTCCAGTGAAGGATAGATAACCTGCGATTACTCATCTTTCTAATATTATATTATATACCTAGAAAAGGCAATGTAAACAAATCGATAGCGTCTAAGGAGACCGAAGTAATAGATATATCAAGATGTATTCTTAGTACCTATAACACAGATGTTAGTCTAGCTACGAAGCAAAGACTCAGGGCGGTGATTGAGAGAGAGGAAAAGTGTGTTCCGAGGTGAAACTTGAGTAGAGGATAGGAGAGGTGGAGGATAAAGAGAGGTAGTGATGGAGAGAGAGAGAGTTAGTAGGGAGAGCGTTGAGAGGCAAAATAGTTGGATGACAACAGAATTAGCAGGCCCGATAGATCAAGGCGAGAACGGGGAAGGCACTTCAGAGGACAGAGAGGACAACTGCGGCGGTGAAGAAGAGGAGGGAGGAATGTAGAGAAGAAGATGATGGACAAGAATGCGATCAACCTTTTGCTCTTCATTATTTTGGGCTAACAATTTTGGGGTATGGTATGTAAACGAGCTCTTTGTTGTGCTCTCTTAAAGGTGGTATAAACAGAATTTTTGACGCATTAATCAGGCCTGCTTTTTGTTATTTTAGGGTGTTAATTCTAAACAAAATAACAGTAAAAATTAAAAATTTTTACAAATTGCTGAGAAAACGTGAGCGAACAGTTGCTTGAAGTACAGGGAATTCAAAAAATAACGGCGCGAACAATTATTTAGACCCGATACAGTACGCCATCCGTAGAATAGTTTGCGGAAAATTGCGTTTGGTCGAATGTTTGGCTTGGCTATCATTACCGTAATCTTTTGCGGCTGTACAGGCTCTTCGTGGCGGGAGTTTCTAATGTTGTTCTGTCTACACCACCTTTAAACCCATGCTTTCTGACTTCTTTACTGTACTTTTCCTTCTAGTCATCGTGTTTCCATGTAAAGTGCGGATAAACTATCTATCTAAACGTGCGACTGGGAATTGCTGGAGAAAGGATCGCCGTGACGAGAACCAAAGAATGAGGTTGAGGACAATGCTAGGTTAGGGAACGGTTTCGGGAAATATCTTAGAATATTGACGAAATCGTTAAAATACTTACGCTCAATGATGGACTGTCGTCGAGAGGGGACGATGATGGTGGAGGAGCATCTGGAAGAGAAGGAAGGGAATTGAGGGGAGATCAGGGGGGGGGGGAGGGGAGAGAATGATTGAGGACGATGGAATATGGGAAAGAGCTGCTGCGACATTCCAATCTTACAAATATAACTCCGTCATCTCTTGTTTCCCCGCACTAGATAGGAAATTTTGGAGCAGATTGGTTTATCCTCTCCAGAGGAAATTAAAAAGTAGTGATCAATTCGCTATTTTGCCGGAATGCAGTGAAGGAAAGAGTGCACACAAATCTAGTAGATACCTTCTGGGGAATCTCGGAGAGGGCTGGATGACACGTGTGATGGGAGTTGTAGGGGGGCGATCCACCAGGCGACACGTCTCCGACATGCTAAAAGGAAACGATATGCCGATAATAACCCTTCTCTTCCCCCATTCCCCCCTCAGTCCAGCCCATTGATAGGACAATTATATCCAGAATTATCATGCTAATCGGCGCAGTATCTTTACTATCTAGAGCTCGGCAGATGGATCATTTTGGCCAATATGTGTTTCATTACTTTTCGTGGCGAGACGCGGTTAAGAAGAACATAATCACAATCAATAATCATACTGCCAGCACATCTCCAATTTATAGCTATATAGGAGAGCTTGAACTTGTGAGCTAGAATCTAACTATGCCGTCTCAGAAGAAGCGAAAATTGCAAAAATGAAAATTAGGCGGGAGGGGAGTAAGTCGGACAAGCGGAAAGCCTCTTATGGACGGAGTTAAGAAGTCGGAAGGGAGAGCTAGAGGATGGAAGAGGGGGGGAGGGGGGGGGGTGAGGGGGGGAGGGAAGGGGTAAAGGAGTGAGTCGGAACTGTGGATGAGTGAACAAGCGGAGGTACGAGGGGCACGCCATGGAATGGACGGGAAGGGAGGGATTGCACGGAAACGAGAGACCGAGAGGCGAGGTAGTATGCAAATTGAGAAGCGCAGAGACAATGATGGAGGAGGATAAGATAAGGACGATCTGCCCAGTGCTGAAAAGCGAACAAAAATAAGGATGGGATCACGATCAGTATTAGATACTGTAATCCATTTCGTGATCTTGATCCGATTTCGCGAATCGAATCGGAAATTTTTGGGAATTCTCTCGAGAAAATGCAGACGTGCAGAGAAAATGCAGAGGAAACGACTTTTTTGTTGAAACGACATAGCTTATTGTAAAGATGCACAGATATCGTTATATACCACAGGGGCTACAAATCAGCGAATATGGAAATAAAATCGTGGTCCGAAGAACTGGAGAGACCTGCAGATTCGCTTCTCATTCCTCGTCTTGCACCTGTCGTGAGTGGCCGACCATGAATCAGGTCTGACATTTTGCGAACTATGTATCTATATATCTAGAACGATAAACGAATGTAATAAAGTTCCGATTTTCGACACTCTGTTACATTGTTACATTGTTACATTGCTAAACTGTTACATTGAGAAGCTGCAACCGGAAAGCCAGGTGAGATGGCGACTGAAGTGCCACAATTGCAAGGACTACGTGACAACGAACGACGCACTTCGGGTGAGGGATACGGTATGGATGGTCCTTCCTTTGAAGAAGGACCTCCAGTCCGTAGAGATGTTAGGCTCATTTCCAAACATTCGACAGATTGGATACCGCAAATACTTACAGATCTGTTCGACCCGGGCCTGTCTGTCGATTCCGTTTAAGCTTATCTTCAGTTTATTCTTTTTTATCTATATATTTTTCGAAGAAAGCATGATATTGATCTCTGGTTTTCCAGCTGAACGCCTTGCTGTCCCTGGGGAGTGTCTGGCATGCTGACTGCTTCACGTGCTGCAAGTGCGGGCTGCGCGTTGCCCTTGCGCCCTTCAGGTATCTATCTAGGCTGCCAGTCCGCTGTAATATTGACGGTCGCGGAATTACGGAGAGAATAAGTCAGTCCAATCGGAACTTGCATTGGATTAGTTATATAAAGGGTCCCACAACCCACTTTTTAACGATAGTTACACGATTCTGAATCAGACATTACCATTTTATGATTTTGCCAAAGTGGGGAGAGCGCAGAAAGCGAGCCAGTCTAATCCCCCCCAATTAGCATAGACGTGCCTTTCGTGATCCTTTAAGTTCGTAAGCTATGAGAATGTTGCATGAATGAATGTCAAGGAGTGCAAATGTCAAGTCAAGTCAAATGTCAATGACACTGAATGAATGTCAAGGAGTGCAAATGTCAAGTCAAGTCAAATGTCAATGACACTGAATGAATGTCAAGGAGTGCAAATGTCAAGTCAAGTCAAATGCCAATGACAATGAATGAATGTCAAGAATCAGGGAGTGCAAGACCGTGCCGGACTGGCCGATCTGCATCGACTGTCACATGGAACGCGTCCATGCACCTTGTTCCGGTCAGCGAGATCCACACCATATCTCGAGTATATTATACATATATATAATTTCGCCGAACGTATGCAGATATTTGTACCTTTCCTCTCTGAAACTGAGAAGAAAGTTGCTAAACAATTAGAACCATTCTGAAAACCTGTCCCTTCTCATTCGCTTTAAAATGTATGCTTTCCGCATGGCTCTTTCCTTCTCTAATTGTAAGAAGGTACGTAAGAGTGGAATGTAGCTGTTTGAGTGTGTCAACTCCCAGTCTTCGAGCGAGCCTGGCAGACTGAGAGGGGCTACTGCCATCTGGAGTGTCTCGCGTGCTGTCGATGCAAGAATCCCATCAAGAGTCAGCTATTGATTATTGTTGTTGTTATTATTATTATTGTTATAGTGGAATAAAAAGATCCGTCAGTTTACCATGCCGAATATCGAGCGAGAGTGTATGCAAAAGTGAGAGAATTAGGCTCATTTTGTAATGAAAGTAACGGACGGACCGGTTTATTCTACTTTATTATTATTATTATTATTATTGTTATTATTATTATTATTTTCCACCTAATAGTTCCGTAAGCGACCTCATTCCTACTTTTCCTTATTGTTCCCTTGATTGTTTAACTCTTGTGCTTTCCTAGATGGCGTGCACTGCAAAGACGCACAAGGAAATCTCTACGACGAAGACTGTTTCGTGATACAGGTATTCAGCCTTCTTCCTTGCACCCTCAATCCTCTCTATCCACGATACAGCCGATTCATGGGCATCGATCAAATTCTTACGTACTCCTCTCCATACATGGGCAGGGTTCCCGACAGAATTTCAGCTTGGGGCCTACCACAGTACACAATAAAATTTTGATTAGCCTACCAATGGGGATTCTGATATAATGTGGTGCCTACCAATTGAAGTTTTTGACAAAATGAGGGGGCTACCACCCGACCGTCGGGTCCGTGCCCATGTTTGCTCCTCTCCACCAAACCGTCTATACACTACATAAATAGAGTAATTTTGTAAAATAATTTATGGTTGAGGGGACTGTTTCGTCAGATGTCTCATTCCTATTTTCCATGAGAGAGTGACGCGGTATGAAGAGAAAGCACAGAAAATAGGAATGAGATTACTGACGGAACTTCTTCGTCTATATTCGACTTCAGGAGCTGGAAACCAAGTTCACGATTGGAGATCCGAATGCCCGAGCATGATTAGTAAGATATAGTGATACCCTCTGAGAGACAAAACCTGTGACAACTCGTTCTCGCCAATTGGAACCAAGAACTCTGTGTGTTGGATAAATAAAGTATCACGAGTCTCACTCATTATTTAGCTCCACAGAGCTTCGAGATAAATAAACATTTAGGCAACCCAACAGGTTGAAGATCAACCGATTACCAAGGGAAGGGGATGTCACCTTATGGGGGAACGGCTCTACTCTTTGAACAGTTATTACGCATTAGTACTTAAAGCTAGTTCAAAACTTTCTTTTATAACCTAGCCCAACTTTTCATGGAGATTCTAAATTTCTTACTCTTATCATGTGAAAACTACCGTAATCCGAGGATGCTGTAGTTTCACGAAAAGAATTGATTAAAGTCGCATAAAATAAAATGCAACCAATCGATTTTTCTCATTTTTTCAGTATTTGTACATTTTTAAATGCTTTTTCGAATGGTGAAAAGCAGATTTTGACGTATCGCATATTTCACAAGTTATTGCTGTGCGAACGTTTTTTGCTTAATCTAAATTTTCTAGCGACCCGTAAATTATTTTGGACAACTCAATATGCTATTTTGTAGAGCTCTTTAAGCTGAGCTTTTTATGTTCCGACAATCTTTTCATATGTCAACCTGACAAGTTATAGTAGCTTGAGCGTACACGATGCGCGAAAAATACAGCGAAACGCGTCATCTTTAAAGCTCCCGTTCTTAGGAATGAGTAAACATATCGACTTAATTTTTTCACAGAAATACTTCTCAAGACTTGCTTTTCATTATATACTACGGAGAGCTCATTTAAAAGACATGACTTTTCGTCTAGTGCGCGGCCAAAGAAATTCTGGTCGAGCGTTTTAACGTTTTAACGTTAGTCAAGCAAAGCGATGAGGGAATTCTTAGTGGGGGTAGGAGAATTCCGCTTGCTTTTGGGTAGTGTGTTTTGCGAGCGTCTGAGCCAGAGGTTTACAGTATAAGTTTATCACGACGAAACGCGAACTTATAGCTACACGAGAACGTGAGGTCGAGATAGGGCATAATAAGAACATAATAATAAAGTAAAAGGGAGAAAGGCGAGGAGTCCAGCCCAGAGCCTTAGCTCAGTAGAGGGCTGGTTCTTTCCAGTTGGCTGGTGTGGATGTGTGTCGGTGTGTCCAGAATGAAGATTTGCTCGGCTTTTATGCTTTTCCTCGGATTGTTGCGAAATCCTCCGCTTCTAACCCATCTTCACATAATGCAACATTATGTGATGAGAACATAATGTTCCGTCGCTGTCTCCGCCCTTTTCTCCTCATCTTTCACTTGGGATTTCGTCATTCTTTGCTTGATCGTTCATGGAGAGAGGTGATCAAAGTGTTCTCTCTCACTTATCTCTTGTCTTGGGTTTTCGCTTCAAGTTGGGCGAAAACCTCCCATCCTTTACTCGTTTAAAAACAAACAGCCATATATGTTGTTATTCTTTTGCATGATAAACATTATTATTATTATTATTATTATTATTATTATTATTATTATTATTATTATTATTATTATTATTATTATTATTATTATTACTATTATTATTATTATTATTATTACCCTTTAAAGGACGGCCATAATAAATTCTTCATTTCGAATTTTATAGATATTTTTATACAATAAATAAAGCCTTCTCTCTCACTATATAATTAGTCCCGATTAATATGGCTAGCATAGTGAATGGTCGTTCTTTTAAAAGTAGGCACTGGGCGGTATTTTATAGAGGAGAAGATAGTACCTCATCGAGCGATTCATTTATCTTGATAGGCTCTGCTTGTTACACTGGCAGTGGGCGAAAATACCGTCGCGAACCGCATCGTCGTGATACTTTCCTATAGTAGAGAAAAAACGAAGATATAATCGGTCCAGGAATCCCCCGATGCCAGGCCCTCTAGATAAAACACGGAAGTGTTTATGCGTGGAACGATTTATTCTTCCCGGGAATTTCGCGAAACTGTTGAAGCGGTTATAGCGGTCTCTTGTTGTAATTTCGTGTCATTTCTTGTTTTCTTTTTTCAGTTTGAGTATTTCTCCATAATATCACACTCATGCACGACCGTTTAAATCAACGCGCACGAAACATTTAAAATGCACAGCGAGTGGCGAACCGCGACGCGTACGTGACGCGTATTGAGAATGGATTTTTAAGCCAAAATCTGACTACGGTATCAGCTCTCTAAAGGGAAGCGCTGTCCCACAGTTAGATGTAGGTTGTAATCGTACGTGTCATGAACGAAATAGACCACATTTGATGCATTATTTTGTGTGATCACAGCTCGGTTTTTAGATGCAAGATCATAATCTCAATAATGAGCAAAACTGAAAAATAAAAATAAAAGAAACTGTAAGAACGCACGCAGCACCCAAACATACAGAATAAATCGATAGCAGTAAAATCGAAAATAACACGGCAACCGATCAACCGCGCTCGCCCCAAAATAGTGAAAATGCCTTGCTTCGGATTCTATCGCAAACTGATATTCAAACGTATTTTTTGAACGCAATGATGTGTAGGTTACAAGTGCTTAAATTCTTCTTTTATATCGATCGTTTATTTTTTCCATTGCTCAGATTCATTTTATTTCCTGGTATTTATATTTTTGTCGCGGTTCTTTACAATTACCACTTATAGGCATGAGCCGCCGTGGTCTTTCAAAGGCGAAGCATAAGCTGAACGATTCGGACGAGGAGGAACCGACTCTTATCGGTATAGAAGTATGTTTTACAAATGAATTTTGATGATTTACTTCTTTCAGGTTCTCGGTAGCTCATATACTGCTATGTCCTCGAGTTCATCGACTTCATCCAGGGACCTGACTCAGGTTGCTTTAGTTGTATGATTGAATATGATGTGTAATCTAGATCTCAAGCTCTGCTTTCTGTCCAACCAACCACTTCTCTCTCCAAAGTTCTCTCTACAACCAGGTAAATTTTTATTTTTTTAAAGATTTTTCACTGTTCCTTAGTGTCTTGCTTTTTTGAACGTTCTTTTTTGTTTTCGAGCGGGTTTTTGTATACAGTATATGAAAACTCCGCGTTGCTTTCATATACCTATAACATGATTCGCAGCTCCATCACGATTCGTCGGTGTCTCATTCTACTCATTCCACTCCATTGTCCCATCACTCATTATATCCTATTCCGGCTAATTCATCTCAACCTCGACTTCCTGAAATGGTAAAATTCTTCAGTGGTTACGGTAGTTGCCAAGCCTTTCATGGTAGTAAAGTAGTGCCTTGTGGATGTACCAACATGCAATGTTGAGGAAAGATTGGATGACGGATTGTTGGGAGAGAACCATCGCATTAAATTGATCCCATTAAAATGCATGAACAGAGTTTACTGGGGCGAGTTGTGTATCTCATTGCCGTGATTTGGTCTCAGTCCTAATTCGTTTTTTTAGAACCACTAGTCAACCTCTTCTGCTTAATGATCTTTAAACAGTAAGATGTTAAATTGTCATCCAAGGTTATAAATTCATCCATCCCTTTCCCGTCTGCTACAATTATCAGCACCTGCATTAATCATCGACGAAGCTCATCGCAAATGATCGCAAATAATGAAGAGCTCAGTACCATCGCTGTAGAGTAACAGTGTCGGAATGGAATCTGCAGTGCGGACGAAACGAAGATAATTGGAAGAGTTATCAGAAGACTTGTAATGAACTTATTACATTACATGGGAATCATTAATTTTGTTTAGAGATATTGTCATTTTTGGAGTTTTTAGCCGTTTAGCTCCGTAAATACAATGAACATTTCCCATCAGTAGATCTCCAATGTTGTTGAAATGAAGTGCTCATTGCTTCAAAAAGTTTAAATTGTTTTCTTATATTCGGATTT
>LS878962.1:846565-864010 GCA_900490955.1 Micoletzkya japonica | reverse complement strand
CAATCTACGTTTGAATGACTTGGTGGAGGGGGAATTAATGATTGACTCAGGAAGTTGGCTAAACCATCTAGATACACGAAGCGAGAATTAATTAAAACGAACGGTATTCTTAGTGAATTCACGATGAATGGAAAAGCGAGTGGTTCGACTACGTGAAGGCCGGTAACAAAAGAATTTAGCTCTGGCGAGAGATGACTCGCCATGCATGATTTGTCGAGCAAGTATAGTGGAATAAACCGATCCATCAGTTTCTTCCGTTCCAAAATGAGTCTAATTCTCTCACTTTTGCACACTCTCTCGCCTTGTATTCGGAATGATTTTGCGACGGATCTTTTTAATTGACTATACCAAATCTGTTATGACTCTCCTCTCTGACAATAAAGCTCGGTCTATCAATGATATTCTTTTCATATGCAATTCAGTCTATTATTAAAGGAAAATGAACGTTGAGAGAGCTGCACAGTTCTGTACGCTCACCACCGTAAAACTTCAGCTGGAGCCGGAGATTAACCTAAGCTGGAATTTTGCCAAGAGAGGTTCACTGTATTTAGCGAAGTACGCTGCAAAGATTTCCCAACGTTCCGTTTTCCTCCAATAATTTGAATATATATATATTATAAATTGTCTAGATCCTCTTTATATTCTCTAGCTCCAGTCCCTCGTCCACTTAGATCTAACAATTCGCTTAGATATTCCATTTAAACACCATTCCATAGTGTTTCCAGCCCCTTTTAATATTAGATTATAGCCTATTCCCTATCTCCTATTTCCCGTCCCTTAATCTACAACCGATTCGCCATGCGACGGACTTCTCGTCCCACTTCTACATCTTATCTCATCATATCCCTTTCCCCTACCTGACGAGAACAAAGAATGAATGAATGAATGAACAGTTTTTGCACTTATTAGCAAGGAACGAGTCACAGCCTTGGACTTCAGGACATCGCTTGACATTCTGCAAGTGTAGGTCCATTAGAAAACAAAAGTCGAATTTCCAGCTGTTGTGAACTGCTGGTCGCTCGCTATACTGTGGCTAGGAACAAGCTGACATGTCTAACGTGATCTCAATCTTTGACTTGCAATCATTCGAATATAAAAGTAGTTGTCCATTCCATTCTCAATCCCCTGTTCGAATATCGACCCATTTTACGCTTTTAGCCAGCCTGCTTGTTACCTTTTCCTGCACTGCATAAATAGTTATTTCATGAACAATAAGCATCAGACTTGTTCTTCTTTAATTTAATTTCAGAATGCCAACAACCTTTGAAGTGACTCGTACACTTGCATTCTGTGAGGGAAGCCTCGCCGCTATACTGAACCTCATTATTCTCTACCTTCTTTCCAAGCGCAATCTTACCGACTTTCAAAGGCTGACAACCGTCACCTTTGCAATCTACGCAGCCTTTCTGGGAGTTCTCATTGCAATTTCTGAATATGTAAGCATTTCAAAGGGTCCGCATTATAACAATTTTGTGCTACTTATATAGATTTAAATAACACCAAATGTACGTTGACGTGAACGAGAAGAAACAATCATTCAAACTGAGTTCGATTCGCGCGGTTGAAAGTTGAATGGGCAGTTGAAGGGCAGTTGAATGTATTATGCATAGCAAGAGAGGTGGCCATCTGATTAACTCCTAAAAAGACAGCGCTTTCCAAGACAGAATGAGGCATGAGGATTAGCAAAATTAGCACGATTGACGAAAAAGTTAAAATAAAGTTTCAGCAAACTCATTCCTGCTTTTTCGGGGCTTCATGCCGTTCCACTCTCTCATCGAAAGTATAAATGAAACGACTTACGGAATTGTTTTCAACCACAGAAAGAGCTATTTCAGATGGAGATCTTCAGCGGGGGCACCTTCCAGATCATCCTCGCCAATCCGATATTCGCCGACCGCCCTCGGGAGTACATTCATGCCTGCGGCTACTTCGCCACTGTCTATATCATTCTCAATTGGGGCCTCGTACCTTCGGCTGCCATAGTACAGTATTTGGCGCTTACTCGGTATGTCTATTAAATCGATTCTACGAGTTCGTCGGTACATAAATATGTACGGCTTAGATCGAGCTTTAATGTATCCACTCTTGCAGGATCAATTCATCGCTTCGAACTAACATGTTTCTCTCCTATTTGATTTCAGCTGGCATCATGGTGTTTGTTTTGGTAAGTAATTTTTTAGCTTTTTTATAGTAATATAGGTATTTTGTAGTGTATTTAGTCTATCTTAGTCGTTAATTGTGATTGATCTTTGTTTGCAGCCGGTCATTCCGATCTTCTTCCTTCCGGAAAGCGAGGAACAGTTGATGAAGGAGTTCGCACGGTCGCTGCTCGACGACGACACGCTGCTCCACTTTCTGCCCCTCGGCTTTCGTCTCTTCGACGACCACGGAGTACTTCACCCATTTTATTGACTCCTTTTAAATCTACCGGTCTATCTATAATACTGGTTACAGCAATACTGCAAAAAGCTGTCTTAATTCTGTAACGTACGCGAAGACCAAGCCTGTAGGCCTCCACTGGGCTTTTGCGATAATGCGAAGCAATAGGGGTCTATCACCCCAATTCCCCTCCGCTCCTCAGCTCCCTTCAACCCCCCCCCCCCTCAATCCAGGTGCGCGCTCCCCCGATCGTGGTCGGCTCGGGTATCTGTCTCTCCGTCTCCCTCGCGTACTCGATCCTTCTGTGGTGTGGATGGAAGGTCCACGGGATCATCTCTCCACGCGACGTTCCCCTCAGTGCCAAGACGAGGAGCATGCATCGACGGTTCATGCACACTCAGATGCTCCAGGTTAGAGCTTCTGAAAAAAGTCGAAAAAGCAACTATTGCTAGGATGCTGCCTAGTATAAATACTCTCGTCTGTGGGAGAGGGGCTGCGGTCAACGTGTGCTTTTTCAAGCTTAGATTCTCCTTCCCTGCTTCTCGGAAAAAGAAGAAAAGCTGTAGATGAGCGCTCTGGCGGTGTACGCAGATTCTCCTGTTCTCTGCTTCCCCAATACTCTGTAGGGTCTGCTGCCCTTCGTGCTCTTCTTCATCCCGGTCATCGTCTCCATCATCCTCATAGCCACAGGCGGTTCCTTCGGTCGTGCCTCCACCATTCCCGCCCTCTTCGTCGTCGGCATTCCAGTAGTCCAGGTCCGCCCGCCATAGGATAAATGAGAGTTAACAGATGAACCGAGTGGTGGTGAGAGAGTACGGAATATATTGGAGAGACGCAGAGACAGTGGCAGTTGGGCGGGAAGAAGGCGAAACAGTAGGGCTCTAATGACAGCACAATCGTCTTGGAGAGGAAAACAATATCTAGTTGAGCGATTCCAGGGAATCGTCGTACTGTCGTTCGTGGCAACTTCTGCTTCGTCTAAGAAGCCGAAGATTCTTGACAGCGTGCGCTCCTAGCACAATCAAACACACGGGTAAACCGAATCTTGCAATGTCTGCTGTCATCATTTCTTTCCTCATTTCACGAAATGCCCAAAATATATTCCGGTTGTTTTGGACTTGCATTTTTAGATTTATTTGAGCGCTCTGCTAACAATTTGCAAAGGCATTTGTCAAAATAGCAAAGCGCCTCGAGACATTCGTGTACAAAGTTTCATATATGTCTTATTTATAGAGCCGTTATCATTGATACGAGGTCTTATGTACTAGATTGTTCAAATATCTACCTATCTACAATAGCCTATCTACAATATTCAGAATAGTTCTAGCATGCTAGTAGAGAAATCGCGGAAATTGGCTGCCAATCGTGCGCATAGACGGGCGTGATTGTCCGATCGGACGTTAGGATGGGTGCCTGCACTAGAGCATCATATTGTGAAACACTTGTTCGGATGGCTGCTTTTGAGTTTCCATAATTATGTAAGGAAGCTTGCAAAAATGTTCGGACAACACTCGCACATGTGTGATCGTGCGTATCCCTCAGAGGACAGAGATCCGTCGATTTTATTGTAGCATCCGTGCAATATTCTTTGTATTGTACCTCACAGCATTCCGCCCGGTAAAGAATGTGTCTCATAACGAATTGGCCACCATTTTTTAATTTTCTCAAGAGTGGCCAAACCGATCTACACCAAATTTTCGGAGGTGTTAGAATTCATAGAGACGAACTGAAGTTTTCAAATTCATTATTTTTCGTTCACTGGTTCGCTTACAGGATCGGATCCTACTCGCGGAAACCGCTATTCGCTATTAGGACGTTTGGAATGCTGTGACCTACAAGGAACTGTCATCATCGCACATTCTACTGAATTGGGAGAACTCCGTGATCCTCATTTTGGTACGATGTGGATGGGCTACGTGAAGTCGACATGTATTGAGGAGTGAACGAGGCGGTGTCGGGACCAGGCTTTATCACACGTTTCGGTAACAACATACCATCATCAGTGAAATTACCTACAAAGAGGGAATGTACAATAGATGCAAACACAAACACAAAACAGTCAATATTGAATGCAGAAGCGCGGTAGACAAGATTTAAGAAGAAAGAGGGGGATGAGGAAGAGGAAGATGAAAGGGGGGAGCCAGAAGGAAGTTTGTCGCGACCTTACAAATCTAGTTGTACAAGTGATAGGGCTTCCAATTCTGCTAACTGTTCAAAACGATTGTTAAGAGATGGTGACAAGGATGATATGAAGAGAGCTTCACTAATCTTCCTGCGAACAACGTTAGGTTCGACAGAGAGAACGGAGCCGGCTAAGGGGAGAGTAGCACCATTATGACAGGTAAGAGAATGTTGAGAGAAAGCATTGGATGAGTAGGATTTTGCAGAAGGATTGGCAGAAGCCCGGATGTGCTCTAAGGACCGGATATGCAAGGAATATATATACCAGTGTGACCCACATAAAACTCATTACAAAGCTGACATTCTATATGGTATACCACACCTACAGTAAGACATGTACCAATACGATTATGGGGACAGAATATACAACGGTTATCCAAGGGACATGAAATATGTAGCTATCGATTGCGAGAGAGCATGGAGAGCAAGGAGCAGACTGGTCGTTCAACAAGAGTCACATTTAAGCCAGCCCTATTGAAACAATGCTTAACATCGGAAGTGAAAGCTTCAGACACAAAGGGAATAGTGAAAATGGGGCCGTCGCCGGATGCGTGGCTGATGGCTCACGTTTCTCTTTCGAGTCACGCGATCAACACATTGTAGCCGTTTTCACGGCAGACCAGGACGGCAAGCTCCCTGACATCCTTCTTGAACTCTGTACAAGTGAGAGAGGAGGAAGTGGAGAGAGTGGAACGGACAATACTGTGTTTAGCGTGAGATGGATGCTGAGATGACGGATGGATTAGAACAGCTAGGCTTACGGTACCACTTCAATTTGGAGAGCCCGGACCCGCCTTCTTGAATAATTTGAAAGTTGAGGAAGGGGAGCCAGCCTGCTACAGGACATTCCCTAGTGAGGCGAATGTTGGGAGCGCCTGCACTGTTCAGCTGCACGAACAATCTATCCATTGACAATCGATCAAAAGTATGACGAGAAAGTCATCGATGTATCTGCCTACCCAAATGATACCATGGCGAATGGTAGAAGACTCTAGATGATGCATGTAGCAAACAGCAAGAATGGGTGTCAATCGATTTCCCATTGCAAGACCTCGTTTTTGTTCGTAGGTCTTATCTGCGAAAGCGAAGACATTACAATTCAGACAAGCACGAAGTAGAGTTTCAATGTCACGGAAAGTAAGGCCATAAGTATGAGAATTCGTAGAAGAAAACAGATAAAAAATCATTTTGTCAATAATTCAGAGCTGTATCTCTTCTCAGTCGGCTAATATATCCGATTTTGTGAAAAGCGCGTTGCTCTTTGCACCTTCACTACTCCGCGGAGAGTGAATGAAATCGCATAAAACTCGGAATACCCGATTAGGGTGATTAGATCTACTGAATGACGTAAAGAGCCAATATGGTCAGAAACTCGTGGTCCGGCTCCTTTAAGGGAAGATGATTGTGCACGAGACAAGTTATGATGTATAGGCCTTTTGACATGGAAATTGACAACATCGCGATGGTAGGAAGAAACAAGTTGAACCTTGGCGTCAGACTCAGTGGTAGGAGGGGGAGACTTGGGGGCAAGAAGATAATAAATCATCAAAGCTAGTAAGGGGCAAGGGACGAGTGTACAGGTTTCACCAACGAAGCGATTGTGACAAGTGATGAAGGGAAACGGCAATTTGAAACTTAAGGTCTTTAGGGGGAGGGCGAGAGGGGACGAAACTAGGACCAAGTGGTAAAAGTAAAAGAGCATCGTCAGAAAGGTGGACATCTTTAGAAACAGTAACTCGATGATGTGAATTTTGTGAAGAAGACAGAGTTGGGCGAGCAGAGGGACATAATGCGAATAGCTTACAATGCGAATAGCGGAGCAAAAGAAAAATGCTCCACCGGGGAACCGAACCCGGGACATAAAAAAATGTAGACGCGGCAACCAACCCCTACGCCACACTAGCATACTCGCGAACGGGGATGCTCGAGTAGAGGAGCTCCAGTGTCGGGAAGCGCGGATCCATACAGTAACTTTGGAGGCTTATTTATCGAACATACGGAAGAAGAAGCACTTTTGAAAACTGATTTCGACTAGTCTAACCATGCCGTACATAGGCGTAATGGTCGTTTTCAATAAATTTACGGATAGTTTGCGACATCTCCTTGTTAGAAGAGAGACGCGCACGGCAAGATGAACGAATACTATTTCCAACACGAATGCTTAAAGGGTCCTTTCAACCATCTCATTCATTCCAAGAGATAACCAATTAAGAGCGGTTGATTGATTGTGAGAGACAAGAGAGAAATGAAGAGAAGCAAACAGCGAGAGAAATCTTTGCACAGCTTTTTCTCAGCAACGGCGAAGTTTCAACAAAAAAGGAGAGAGTATGAGACTCAGGACATTGAGAGCTATCCAATGATGTCAGAAAATGCATATGGTAGATATTGCCTGGAGGGGCCCTTTAAATCCCGAATGGCAGAGGAGGAGGAGGCAGGAAGAGATTGGCTAAGCAAAAGTTCATAGCACATCCGCACATTCTACTCAAAAAGCTCACATTCTAAATACATAGTCCATCTGCATCACGCATTAGAGTATCGAGGTCAAGTGTCAAAATGTTAGAGGAATTGAAATGGGATAAATAAGGCAGATATTACGATTGCGAGAGTTCGTAGCGCTACAACATTGTATCCACCAGTCAACAAGTTATTTTTATTTCCTCAGATTTATGCCTCTTAACTTTTGTGAAACTCCTTTACGGCTCAAGCTCATACCTCTTTTGAGATCAGGAGTTCGGGCCTCTCAGGTTGCCTGTACAACTTCTTCACAATGAAATATGTTGGACCCAGGAATCGCTGGAATAAGCGTTTGAAGAAAAATGTATAGGTTAAAAGATGTACCAATCGGTTGTAGTGATCAAAGAAACATTGCTGGAAGACCGGAATTTAGCAATACGAAATAGCCAGTGTTTTCACTGAAAGGGTTTCTTATATATCGTTAGTGAACTCTTTTTCATCTCTTCATACTGGGGCGCAGGTCATTTTACGGGTCATATTACATACATTCACAGGCGGTATGCCAGACTGCGGGTGGTATGAATTACACCCCAAAATACACTCAAACATCGTATTTCGCCTGCCCTGAACTAGCCAATTATACATAGTGTAGAATGGATAGACACAGTGTAGAAATTTTCTCTAAGTTGATATATGAGGCTGCCTGCAGAAAAAAACTTTAGGACTGCACCAGTTCATGTTGGCGGTATACCTAGTATACATCAGAATAGTCTAAATAGCCCTAGTTCTAACGAAAAGGTGTCTTTTTTCTGATGTATTTCTTTTTTCGAAAATCTCACTACAATCTGGCTTGTTTTCATAAGTGAAGATATGTTCTGTGTCAATCAAAGGTCAATAAATTTATGGCAGTACGAAAACCCTCTGACAAATGGAAAGTAGACAGTTTGGCAAAAACAAATCACCGAACAATATTTAATAGAAGAAGTTACCGGTACCCATAAATAACAAAGGGTGAACAAGTCTAGCTAGGCGATTGATCGAAAGAGGAAATTAGCACGCAATCTAGAGAATATATTGATCAAGTGGTTAGACGATGCTTGATTCTGCTATCTATATATTGATCTTGGTCACAACCATCAGGATGAGCTAATTGACGATAATCATAATGAATAACATAGATTAGACTTGAGCCGATATTTACTCGAATGACTGATTTGATACGCCCTCAAGTGGCAGTCAGCGAGGAATTGCAATAGGTTAGCCTATGGATCTCGAAAAGTCCCGTCAAAGGTAGGAGAAGCAGTTAAGTTAAACATGTTACAATAGTATTTTGTTAGCTCGTTATTGTCTTTGACGACACTTTCCGAGAACCGAGAGAGGTTTGAGGAAGGGGCAACGGATAGTTGAAATCACAGCTGATATACGCATCACAAGGGGATCGAGGGGGTCTTACGTAGTAAGTACACGAAGTTAAAGGAGCCGACCCACGAGTACGGTAGCATTTGAATTCTCGCGCTTCCCTGATATTGCAATTTAGGCCTTTCTTATAGTTCTTTTTCTTAAAATGATCGGAACAATGTGAAAAATCGTTTTGTCAATGAATCGGAGCTGTATCTCATCTCAGTCAGATAATATATCTTATAATATATTTTGAATAATATATTTTGTGAAAAGCGCATTACTCTTTGCACCTTCAGTACTCCGCGGAGAGTGAATCAAATCGCGTAAGATTCGGAATACCCGATCAGGATGATTAGGTCTAATGAATGACGTAAAGAGCGAGTATGGTCAGAAACTCGTGGTACGGCTCCTTTAAGCACACGGACTAAGGTCGATTACGTGGTCCCAAACATACCGGAACTAGCATAGATCAACTATTATTAACGCAACTAGATAGGGTAACCTCTAGAATAGCAGGTTCTCTTAATGATGCATCATTAATCTGTCAAAGTGAATACTCGCTAAATACCGTAGTCATTAGAATCGACCTCAAGCCCAGTCTTCGTCTTCAGGATCGGAGTCTGACATGGGAATGGCTCCCGGCTGAGCTTGGATGACGCGAGCCGACGAGGGAAGGGTACGGGTGGAGGTAGCATAGACATAGGCCGGACGATGGTGAGAACATCCGGGGGGAGGCGACGGAGGGGAACCTGCGTAGCTATAGATTGCCTCTTTAGTCAGTACTTTTCAGAACCTTTGCTTTCAGATAACTCGACATAGTTTCCCCTACCGTATCCCGCGCTCAATACTCAACCCATCTTACGGTAGTTGCTGTAGTCACTGTGACCGTCGTAGTCTGCCCGTGGAGTGTAGTAGCTTCGTCCAGAAACCGGACTGTGGAAGGGCTGGCCGGGCCGGTAACTAGGCCCGGATACGGCAGGCACACCACCAACGCCACCGTAACCCGGATGGGCCGTGGTGGGACCGGCGCCCATTGGAATGTACGATGAGGAGGGGCGATCTGCAAGGCTCCATCTTGTAAGGGATTAGTAGGACAGTATCTAGAGTGTTAAGATGAGAAGTAGCGTATTTGAACGCGTATCATAAAGAGGGAGTAATAGCATAGCCATAAAGTCCTTTGATGTTTATGTTTCATACACACAGGGAAAAAAGTATAATACTTTGAAAGTATAACCCATTTTATACTTTGGAAGTATAGCTGGTTATACTTTTGAAAGTATAACGCAGCGGCCGTAATGGAGGGCGAGTTATACTTTGAAAGTATAGGCAAAGTTATACTTTAAAGTATAATCCCCCGCGGTATCCCATTCGGGCTGCCTCCCATCAAACCCGGCTGGTCTCGGCCGCACTCCGAAATACCCTTACGCAAGCCGCATCGTATGGGTTGCGTGCGTAGACCAAATAGGTCTCTTTTGGCTTTACAATTAGATTACTTCCAATGGTTGGTATGCGAAAATTGCTGCTACAGCAACCCTATTCCGAGAGTTATACTTTTAAGTATTTATAGCTGCGAACGGCCAGGCCGCCGTCCGCGGCGTTATACTTTCAAAGTATAACCAGGTATACTTTAATTTCCATTGCGCCAAAAAGTACACTTTCAAAGTATAGCCAAAGTATACTTTTTTCTCTGTGTGCAGTTCGACGCTCCTCGTCTCCAAGAGCAATGAAAGATGTTATAACAGGAAGACTCGATTGCAGATCTCTAACTAGTATCCTACCGTATGCCCCTGCCGACTGGTAGAGTCCCCCTCCGGTTGGCAGATTGCCAATGAGCGGCAGTCGCCGTTGTCTGACTGCCGTGGGCATCGGGTCGTCCTCCTCGCTGATCTCAGTCGGAGTCAACGAAGCGACGGGGGACCGAACTGCAAGGGGACAACATTAGCAGCGGTCATGTTGACAGATTGCACTTCCGACGAAAGCGGCAGCGGAGAGTGAAGACAACGTAGTAATGGCTTTGCTGACGCAACATTTCGTCAATAGTACCTACTGCTCTAGTTCGTTGATAGACCGTAATCCCTCACCCCTGTAGGGATCCCTGTAGTCGTCCCTCCGATAGGACTCAGCCACACTCTCACTGCCCTCACTATAGATGGGCGACCGTCTGTCCATCTCCCTGTCTCGGTCTCGACTGTCGTACACCCGAGGCCTCCGTATGGATGGAGGGGGATAGTCGGAGTGAGAGGAGGGAGGCGAGTCTGCAAATATTATTATTAGTACCGAGGAGAAAAAAGGGCTAACACTCAATATATTCTGCTTATTGTTAGTGATTGTAGAATTCTAATGTAAGCCAACACCATATGAAGACTTTTCACTCCTTAGCAATCTGGAAAGGTTAGCAAACTCAGTTTGCAGCATAGCCTGCCTGAATGGATAAGCCTGAATGGATAACCTGTTCTGTATGTGTGCAGTGGGTAGGCGGGGGACGGGGGACTGGCACGAGAAGTCGATCGATACCGACTGTTACGGGGAGACGGAGACCGAAGCAGTTGCTCCCGCTGAAGACACAGACTACACTCTAGTCTCGATGATCGAGACTCAACCAGCGAATCGATTGCCATGAGATCAGAGATCAAAAATCACGGATCGATTCACTCGTTGATCTGAGGTTACACGCAAGCTGCTAGAAGGGGATGTCACGGCTAGAAGATGTTAGTTAGAACTGAGAAGGAGGGAAATGGAGGGGAGAGGGAGGGGAGGCAAGGAGAGAGGAGGAGGAGTACAGAGGAGAGTACTGTAGGCCGAGCAGAACGGGGGTACGGTAGAGCCGGAACATAGAACGGGCGGCATTTCCCGGATGATGCACATTGAGTGTTAGTGGAGAACAGGCGAAGCGAGGATTTTCCATGATTTGGCGAGTCAGTAAACAGGCATTGATTTTATTTAGCACAAACTGTGTGGAGAGCAGTGTGAGCAGTGTAGGAATTCGCAAGCTAGTGCTTTGATTGCTTATGGTAAGTGATCCCATCTGATGGTCTGGTGCACACAACACAGGGGGCTTACACACAAGAAACAAAGGAGAGGAGAAGGGGTTACGGTAGGGAGAAGGACACAATCGGAAGTGAAGGGGAGTACGGTACATTGAGGGGCTGTGGTGCAGGGCATGCCATTCGCCACGTCTATTTAGCTGTCTAGATTTACTCCAATTTAACCAAATTTCGCATATATTGTGGCCAATGCTATGCATATCGTACTGAAAACCAAGACAGTAATTTAGGTGATAGCTAACAAAATATGAATGTCTTGGTCGTCGGCGCGATCTACAACCAGAACTATAGTAGCATCACCTTTTCAAAAGCATCTTTTCAAGAGCTGATATCTAATTGAAAAAGTTATGAAAAGGTGGGGCTCCTCCATTCCTCTATAGACAGTGCCCAAGCGGAGTGCCTCCATCCATTCATTCATTCTCGTCCATTCCCTTGATTACCTCGTCACTGTGTCCATCGCGGTCGCGGTAGCAAGCAAAACGAGTCTAGAATGAGAAGAGATGGAGAGAGGAGAGAGATAAAACAAAAGGGGCCACATCGACATATCCACAACTTGAGGGCTCAACTAATTTATGATGAACGGTTCACGTTATCTAGCTAATGCCCTCAAAATGTCGATTGCGATCTCTTGAAGAGACAAAAAGGGGGACGGCAGACGATAGGGGAAACAGTGGTTGTGGTGGAGGAGACAGCCGGGTTTTAGGCAGGCTGGAGTCGGTCCGGGAAATTCATTTATGTATCGTTAACCGACCCCAACTGTTAACGACCGGTTGCCCCTCCGGAAGAGACTTTCACATTGGGAAGGAAGGACGGGGGAGAGGGAGATGAAGAGATGTGAGAGAAGAGGAAGAACACACTGGGTCTCGTTTATGAAGGCTTCAGCCTTCTAAATCCCGGCTCTCAAGAGTCCGGAGGAATCTCCGGCTTTGCTACCTACCGGTCGGGGTTGGTCGGCGGGTGGATGACCCCCTCTTCGTATGCGAGAGAACATGTCAGAGAGACGTCGACCGCCCGCGCCAGGAATCGATGGCTTTGACTCTCTGAAAATCGCTATCGTTCACCCTATATGGAGGTGAAATATTATTGTAAAAAAGTTCCGTCAGCGTATTCATTCCTACTTCGTCTGCGCTCTCTTCAAACCGCTTCGCTCTCTCGCCAGAAATAGGAATGCGACAACTGATGAAAATTTTTTCTACTACATAATAAAATACTTTTTTAGTACTAGAAGAACTTTGAGGTCAGACTGAATAGGAAAAGAGATGGAAAGTCTCACGTCTCGATGTCATCCTCCGGCTTGCCGCGAATGGTGTCCACGAGGTTGGAGAGAAGCGAGTGGGGTCGCTGAATACTTACGATAACCAACAATAAGACACTGCTTAGCTTGGCCTAACCCTGGCATGACCCATGACACTCACAAAATCTATGCTATCCTATCCTAGACACCGAAGGGGTGCACTATAAACAAACAATGATTACAATTTTTTTGCTTTGTACCAGACCTACATGCTCTCTTGTCCTCTTTCTTATGATTATCCGAGGAGAAAAAGGTCTATAACACACGTTTCCGTTCGGTTGCAGATGCGCCTCAAGAGGAATGGTCTCGAGGGGTTGGTGGGGTTCGACGGTCGAGACAGCTTGCGGGACGGGAATGGAGATGGAGGCTGCCGGGGTGTGAGCTGCAAGGGACACGTCACATAATGCACAATGTAGGTGCCTGATGCAAGACGAGGATATCTATATGAGCAAATAGATTTAGCAAATGCAGCTACCTACTTCACAGGATAGATCTCAACTCACTCAGGTCATTGTGTTGGTTGGCCGCTGCTTTGGCCGCAGAAACAAGAGACCGCAGTCCGCCCACTCCGAAGATGCCGCCTCCACCGATCTGAACACGACTCTGGTCAGGGTTCAAACTATACTCTAGTCTCTCTCTATCATGTCAGTCTAGTGGAGCAGTTCATGCACGAGATTCCAACGCGAGCTCAATCTATGATCGGATGCGGGGCCAGAAGTGGAAACGGGAGAGCCGGGAATCAAGGAGAGCCGGGAATTAGGGAGAGCCGGGAACTAGCTTGCTTGCTTGGGGGTACACCTCAAAGCCAGAGAAGAGCGCGTTTCTACGCCGCATAAGGATATCGGCGGCTATTCGACGAGAGGTCTCTGCGATCTGAAGGAAAGAAGGGGGGAGAGCACTCGGAGTTACCTTGGAGGGGGGACGACTAAGCTCCTCTTCCTAGAGAAAACGTAGGCAAATACTCGGTCTTATTCTAATAGTGAAGCAACTTTTAGACATCACTACCTCATATGCTTCTCTTGCCATATTATATTGTGTCTATGAACGTATTGACGATTTTTGTTTGGTAGTGAGGAGGAAAGATCTTCATCTACTAGAACTAAATAAGTACCTCCGTTCCGCTCTTCTTCGCTCGCCAGTTCTCCAGAATGAGTAAACCCGCGTAGATCTTGCCCACGGTAAGTTTCTGAACAGGCAAAACAGTGAAAGCATTTTCGAAATAATTAGAGTAATAACTATCCATCCATCCATTTCATCCAAACTGATATTGCACGATGAGGCATAATAATAATAGCAACCAACCTGGAAGCAAAGTTCGTGGTTGGGTGGAACGACCAGGTCTATGAGGTTCTTCTTCGCTTTCAGGGGCCAAATCTTCCTCAGCGTTTGCCTCAATTCCTCGTCCGCCTCGTCCATTTCCTGTAGCATTTTCAATTGTCCAACTATCTAAGAGATTTAAATAAATAATTATTCAGAAATGTAGATATGTAAGCATAATCGATGTGGACTTGAGATTTCATGATGGCTGACCTCGACAGGTCGCATCTTGATGGACAGGGACTCTCGGATGAGAGCAAAGAGCGTCGTTGTGAAGTGAACCGTTCCGTCCTCCGATACTGGCATGTTCATTCTAAAAATAATGTAGGTATATGTCTAAATGATATCAAAAATCAGATATGTTTCAAGCACAAAGCAAAGAAGGCGAGACTTCTTTCTATGCAATGAGCGCGTTCTAACTATTGATCTATCTCTTATGCCGCAAAGCATTTCGCATTACCGTATCAGATGTTTGTACGCCAGCCGGTACGGGCACTTCCTTCCGAATCCCACGGGAGGAGCGATATTCCGAAGCATCTCGTACATTTGAGTATAGTGCAGGCGACCACTGAAATGCAATCCTTCGTTCGCTGACACGGATTGCATATACCAGTAGATAATTGCCCAACGGCGCATCAGGTTAGCAAAACCGAAAAAAGAATAAAAAGAATGAAAACGAACGTAGCCGCGGGATCGTGGTCGGCCCACACACGAATGAACTCATCGAGATGGTGGGGGCCGAGGATCGACGAGTCTCGGGTCAGGTAGTCAAAGTTATCCATGATGACTGCCACGAACAAGTTGAGCATCTGACACCATCACATTTGACAGCATCACATATGACAGGGTCCCAAATGACAGTTCAATTTTTTTTTACATTTCTTCTCGATGAAGAACCGATTTTGGCAAACCACGAATCGTCCTAGCCTTATATTGAATGTGAAACATATCCTGCGGACTTACCAGAAACGTCGAGAGGAAGACGAAGGAAGTGAAGTAGGCGTATGACATATTGGTCCCGCAGGTCATTCCCTTAAAATAAGTCATTGGCCAAATTCTTTATCGAGGCTATGATTCAATTGGAACGAATTTTCTAATACCATGAAAGGTTTCTATTTCGTTTTCAGCTTAGTGATTAGGGTTGGACAACCAGTTCACAAAGTGCATCCATTACATCGCCTGACGAGTGAAGAGACGAGAGGCGAAAGAGCATGTAAATGATGAACTTTATGAACTGGTTGCCCAACCCTATTAGTGATCCACAAGATTTCACCTTGGCAAAGTTGATCTCGACGGAGTTGGGCTTCGCACAATACTTGATCGCCGTGCATCCCATCATTATGTCCTGCCAACCCTCGCCTGTGGCGCATCTAAATTTTTTTATTATTATTTTATTATTTTAAAATCTCATATTATTATTATTTCGTAAAATTGATTTTGTATCTATTTTCCGCGAACCACGCAACCTACCGGAAGAGCAGGATGACCGAGTTGAAGAAGGACTGGAAGTTGTTGTGGCGATTGATCTCCGTCGTCGCGTCCAGCCAGATGTTCCCAAAGACCTGCACATCACAAAGATTTGAATTTGAATTTGCGCGGGAAACGCCGACCTGCATGCCGACGATGGCGTAGATGAAGAAGAGCATGCCTATGAGCAGACAGACGTACGGAAGGGCCTGAAGTACGCGGATTACGGTAGTCCAGAATGGTGGGGGGGGGTATATTCTTGTCTATTTTCGATCTGAGCAGTTGGTCACCTTGAAGGACTGGACGAAGGTCCACAGCAGGATTCGGATGGTGTACCCCTGTTGGAGGAGACGAATGAGACGAGCGGCTCTGCACAAGGCAACTTATCCTAGCATATCTAGAGACCAGCTGATCAGAATGAGCTCAAAATAGGCCAGTGGTTTAATTATCAACAGGAGAAGCTCCTCTTACCGGAACAGTCTCAGGAAGCCAAGTGAAACGAAGTGCCCTCCAAACTCCGTCACCAACGCGTCCGTTATCGACCCGACTACCGTAACGAAGTCGAACCGATTCCAGCCGTCCCGGAAGTAGTTCTGAAGCAGAATAATTGTATTTATTTAGACATCAATCATCCTTGCATCCCCTACATCAAAGGGCAAATAAGGAGCGATTTCATCAGAATGCGGCGTGGCACAGTGGAATGGATAAAAGTAGATAGGTATAGTAGAGAAAAAAAGAAGATATATTAGAGGTTCCACGGGAGTTGTCCACAAAAATGGAACGATTTAATACTTTTGGTTGAAATAACAAAATATTCGAGCTGAATACGGCATTCAATTGACCCCTTACGTGTGACCATGGCAGAGATTAGTAGAATCGTAGGAAAATTGAAGCCGGAGAGGTAGATTAACGTGCGTATTTGCATAGACAGTTCGCAATCGTTTGCGTACTTTTGGGCAACTTTCGTGGAACTTGTAATAATCGTTCCGGTTGTAGCGCTGATTCCGCTGCCTTTCAAATTGATCTAATCAACTTCTAGTATGTATCGTAAGAAAGTCTAGATGTTACTGATCTCAAAACATATCCATGTTCCTGATATCTTTTCTCGGAATAAAATGGCACCGTTTCAAAGCACGAAAAATTCGCTAAACACCGTAGCGGCGGAATCACGAATTATACGTTCCGATTTTCTAGACTATATGCTTACCCGAACACCAAAGGCCAGGATCTTCAGGATGGATTCGACCGTGAAAACGGCCGTTAGAGCAGTGTTGAACAACCGCAGAACCTGCAGGCGATTATTTCAGTATCTAGATAACATTTGCTGATCAAAAATCTTGTCCCTATATTCTCAGTCCGTAGATGAATCCGATTTCACCCTTCTGACCTTCTCGTAGAATTCGCTGTTTCCGTGGAACTTCATCATGAGGATGATGGTGTTGCACACGATCATGGCCATAATGAAGTACTCAAAGGGAGTCGAGGTGACCAGTCGCCAGATACGGTACTGCAAAGGCGTAGATAGATATAGACCAGGAAAAGGTTCCGTCAATTCCCTCATTCCTATTTTCGACGAGAGAGCGGAACAGTAGGAAGAGAGTGCGAACGAAGTAGGAATGAGTTTATTGACGGAACTTTTCTGTCAGTAATATGTACAGGTTCTAGAACCCGTCACTACGGGCTAAGCACATACATTGCGGATCCATCTATTATATGAAGAACTGACGATGCGAGGACAGAAATAATTAATTAGAAAGTAGATTAAGTCTAATTAGGCCCCTGATGAAACTAGCTACCGTACCTTGATGGAGTTCTTGTCCTCAGGCATGAACAGAGACCGAGGGTGGGCGTTAAGTGCGAAGTCTATGCACTGCTTCTGCAAATCGTCCCCTCGTTTCCCTCCCCCCC